>PVJC01001566.1:22328-91345 GCA_004026665.1 Murina feae
CCCGCCGCAGCGCCTCCCACCCCGCAGCGCCTCCCAGGCCTGCTAAGCTGGATGTCAGGACTGGCACTCAGGCCGGTTCTGCCATCCACGCAGTGGGAAACGTGCCCAACAGGAGGAAGCTGTCAGGGTTCACCCCCCGTTGCCTGGAACTGCGATCACCTGTTGGGGTTCTCTTGCCCCCCTTCCCTAGCAGTTAGCAGCGGTAGCAACCACTATCCTCGCTGACAGCCGTCAGGCACCCAGGGACCGACCCGCAGGCTGTGACCGGAATCCTGGGGCCGACCGCCCGACGGGGGCCCAGCCATGCCCCCTGCGCCCTCAGGCCGGCCCACACCCCCACTGCAGCGTGGGCCCCGCAGAGCCCGCTGCTCACCAGCGTCCCGAGCTGCTCCCGCGCAGGCTTGGCGTGCAAGTGGGCGCGCGGCACCAGGAGCCGCCGGGCCGGGCGGGCGAGGCCCCGCAGCAGGAGCGGCGTCAGCGGAGACATGACCGCACAGAACGCTGCAGACGGCGGCCAGGCGGAGCCCAAGGTCGGAGAGTCAAATGGCTGCCCGGAACTTCCGGAGCAGGGGAGGCGGTCCCCAGAAGGCTCGGAAACACCCCGGAAATGAGGAAGGGCCGCACCGCCCTTGAGTTTTTGGCGGGTTCTGTGAAACAGCCAATCAGCGCCATCCTCCCACCGATAGGCGGGGCATGGAGGGCGACCTCCCGGTTATGCCCCGCCTCCAAAGTGGCTGATCACCCTGAGTGACAGTCGTGTCACCCTATCACCCTTTCACAGGGGTCGCCTAAGACCATCCTGCAGATCAAGTATTTACATTAGGATCATAAGAGTAGCAACATCACAGTTAAGAAGTAGCAACGAAAATAATTTCATGGTTGGGTCACCACAAGAGGAACTGTATTCAAGGGCCGTGGCATTAGGAAGGCTGAGAACCACACCTAGGTGGCTTTCCTTTCTTTTAGGTTTTTTCATTTTTGAGAGAGGAACATCGATGTGAGAGCAGACATCGCTCGGCTGCCTCCTGCACGCCCCCTGCCGGGGATGGAACTGGGCGGCACTCGGGACCCCATTCCACCCCTAGGTATGCAGACCTCTCTCCCCAGACGGGTCCCCACTGCCCGGCCGGCCCACAGCTGCTGGCTGACACTAACCTAACTGCTCTCCGAGTTCGCTCTTGCCCTCTAAGCCCAGTCTCCACGCAGTGGCTCCCGGCCTTCCTCTCTCTGCCCCTTACACACCTGCCTAACCCCCACTGGTCCCCACTGCACACTAGACCAAGTTCTAATTCGGACAGGAGGTCACTCTTCAGTCTCGAGGAGACATCCCACCCCTCCCTCCTGGCTCAGGGTCTTGCCCCCCTACCCACAGCCCCCCACCCTTTGCTTCTTTGTGTCTGCTCTATCTACCTAGGACACTTTCCGCTCTTACCTAGCCTTCCTTTCACCACGCTAAGGCCTCCTCTCCAGGCCTCCCTTAGGGGTGCAGCTCACTCTATTCTAAACACTACTAGTCCCTACTGGTTCCAGGAACTGTTCTGGACCCGTGGGGGGGGAGGTGATGAACAAGCACTTTGTGAGAAGCTAGTGAGCGCCCTGGTGTGGCAGGAAGTAATGGGTGGCCTCCATCAGTCAGCCTTCACTGGCCACCCAGGCCCCGGGCTGCCTGTGCCCAGCAGCGCCCCTGCTGGCACTACCCATAGGTTGGTGTCCATCCCTAGACTGGGGGCCACTGTCTCCAAAGGGCCTGGCACACAGCCACACTCAGACGATTATGAATGGCAGGACACGAACAGTAGGCATAGGCACACAGCCGAGGTAAGGAGCCAGCCAGAGCCAGGCCTTACGGAGACAATCTCATCCTATCTTCGCCACAAGATCATGAGGGAGACACTATTCCAATTTTCCTACCAAGGAGAACTGGATGAGCTACTGAAAGTCGTGCAGCTACGGGGCTGCTTGGACAGGAGCCCAGGACAGGTCTATCTGCTCCAAACCCCATGCTTTTAACCATCTTCACACAAGGTGCTGTGGGGGCTTCCAGAAGTTCCAGTTTGGATACTGCGGGTAACAGGACCAAAGGCTGTAGCAGGGGCTCACAGAAAGGGCCATTGACCCAGAGTGCCCCAAAGGATGGGATGTGCCCAAGCTTCCTCCAGAGGAATGGGCTCCCAGGCCCTGAGCTACCCAGAGCCTCCTCACCCCTCCCCTCCCCTCCCCCACCACACTCACACGGGTGCTGTAATGTCCAGCAGTCTCTGCTCAGCCCCACCTTCAGCTACTAGGCTCCCTGCCGCCCTCAGGCCCTGCCCCAGCTCAGGCAAACAGTCAGGACAGATCCTCCAAATCTACATCTTTCCCCTCTCAAAGGGAACAGCCTAGGGGCTCAGGGCTGTGCCTCTAGAAGGAAGGGCAGGGCCCCCTGCTGCCCTAATGGGCTTTGTCAGGCCTTTGTCTTATGAACAAAGTACTAAGGTCCGGATTAGAGCACAGCCAGGCCACAGGCCCTGATCCTTGAGGAGGGGCCTTCCTCTGGTTCCTTGGGTCACTCCCGGGGGAATGCGCCTGCATCTCCTTCCCCGGCAGCTGGAGGGAAAGGAGTGACCTCTGTGGAAGAGGCACATCAACACTCTGTTCCTGGGCTTTCCTCGCAGCCCGGAGAGGAGGAAGGAGGCCAGCAGAGGTCAGGCACCCGGCTGGTCTGCAATGGCCCGGGCAGGGTTTGCACCTGGGTGTCGCACACAGCGAACGTCTCTGCTCTGACCAGCCCCCAGCAGCCCCTCTCCCAAAGGCAGGGCAGGCCCTGATGCAGCTGTCAGGCAGTGACAGGGAAGGGGTGCAGCGGGAGGGACGGGCACTGCCTCCCCTGTCCCAAGACCCTCTTCCAACCCTCCTTGTGGGTAAGTCTCACGAGGCAGCCACTGCTTGATAATGGCTTCTCCACGTCTCCCCATCTTTCTTGGCAGCCCCCCTGAGTGGGACAGGATCCATACGAGCAAGCACTGCGCCCCACACGCAGGAGCACCGAGTGTGAGCTGTCACTTGCACATTAGGCGCTCACCAAATGCCAGTTTCCTTCCCATCACAGCCAGGTAGCCTGCTTCGGGCTGTCCAGTCCACAGGGCTCCCGGCCGCACCTTCCATCCTCCCAGACCCTGTTGCGCAGGCCACGGAGGAGCAGCCTGGCCTCTGCTGCCCTTGGAGAGGAAGCGCAGGAGCGAGGGCAGCCCTGCCCTGTGAAAGGCCTGGCGGTCTCATCCAGCGACTGTGCCTCCTGTCCTGCCTGCTTGCAGAGGGTGTGCGTTTCAGCAGCCCCCTGAGCAGAGAAGCCTGAACGGCAGTTGGAGGAAAGCTGGGGGCAAAGGCAGCAGCCCTGGTGGAGGTCCACAGGGCCCCTAGCCGCCTAGGAAGAGGGAGGGCCGATGATGAAGGAAGGGCCTCACCTTTCCAACCTTAGCCTTTTCCCTTGTAGCCAGGGGATGGTCATTCCAAAGAGTTCCTGCCTGCAACTAAAGACTAAAACAGCCTCAGGGAACAAGGAGCTTTCTGTCCCGAGAAACCTGCTGTGACCAGCTCTCCCCCTTCCGAAGGACCATGATACCTTTCTTGGTGCCGCACCGATAAGACAGCTGCACAGACCATCCCTGGCTGTGCCCGCCCACATGACTGAGGCCACCGCAGGCCGGAGCCTGCTATTTGCCCCAGGTAACTGACCCTCCATCGCACAAATACTCCCTGTGGCTCTCGAGTTCACCCTAGCCTCCCTCTCCACCGCCCAGCAGATGTGATCCCCACAGGAGCGTAACAGGCCAGCAGCCCCTCAGGGTCCACAGGAAGGGCCTCTGAGCTCTGCCTTCCGGCCCCCTTCCTGCCTCTCCCACTCACCCTGGCCAGGACTGACAGGAGTCCCGCCTGGGAGAGGAGGTGCAGGGCTCCGTCTGTCACACCTGAGGGCAGGACAGAGCCTCCCCAGCTCACAGCTTCCCTCCCTGTCGGACCTGACATGAGTGACCATGAGTGACCCTCCTCGGAGCCTTTGCCTTTGGAGGGCGGGGGGGAGGGGCTGGAACCTTCTTAAGGCACAGAGTATCTGGAGTAACCCGGTAACGCAGAAGGGAGAAGAGAAACACCCACACCCCCCTCTACTCAACACCTACACAGCGCTGGGGCTGACGTTCAGCCACAGACGTCAGGTGTCACAACAATGCAAAGCAGGTGCCCTCCACCTTTGACCTCTGCCCAGGGCTTCTGGGAAGTGACAAAAACACATGCGTTTGGTCTCACCTCAGGCTGCTCACCCCGGACACCGAGGTTTCTCGGGCCTGAAGCTTCTCTTACAGGCAGGGACATGGTGCCAGCACCGCTGCACGCCTCCAGGGCACAGGCCCCACTCTGGGACAGTCTGGAGACCAAGGGTGTCCCCTGAGCCCACACCGCCCGTGGCACCCAGCACAGGCACTGTCCCAGCAGCTGACAAAGTAGCCTTTATTCGTGACATACAAATACAACCAATGCAAAAAGAGATCACTTTCCCCTTTGATTCCAGTGATAACAAGTCACTAAAGAAAAAATATATACTTCAAAGTTTCCTCTAAAAAACCCAGGAAGGGTCAAAAACCATACACGTCATATACACATTTGACATCAACAAAAATAACCTGAAGTAGTGAATACAACTAAAAGAAAAACCTTTAAAAATATTTTAATGTGCCCCAAACAATAAACAAAAAGCCCGGGAAAGGCCTGCTGTTTCTCATCACCATGACCTGGGTCAGTGGGGAAGACTGAGGGCTGAGGGCTGAGGGCTGACAAGAGCCCCCTGCTGGCCTCAAGCAGGGCCTCTGCCCCTGCCCCCTCCAGAGCAGCGGGCAGCGGCCACCAGAAGCTGGATGAGAGGGCGTGGCACCAAGCGCCCAAATGGACTCGGTGCCGGGTGGTCAACGACCGGAAAGAGACGACATGCACTGAACTCACCTGATGTGGGATTTACACTGGGGCTCCTTTTGGTCCCCTTGAGTGGGAGGCATCAGAAATCCATGATCTAAGACAATAAACAGTTATTCTGTGTCTTTGAGAGACAGGGATCGGAGGAAACACTCTCCTACACATGTTTCTGTCGTGCCATGATTCTTGGGAGCCCAATGCCCGCCCAGAAACTGGAACTCCGCCCCTCGGGTAAAATGCCCTGGGAGCCAGCAGGACAAGGCCACGGGTGGGCTTAACTCCAGTGTAAAGCTGCAGGGCCCTCTCCCGGGGGGTGGCCCTCTCCCAGCGGGAGTCAAGAGCAACGGGAAGCTCGGCAGGGGCTGGGTGAAGGCGGCCATGTGCACAGACCCCCACAAGCAGGGATCTGGGGGAGAAGCAAGCTCCAGGGAGGCCGGTCAGCAGAGGCCGGAGTCAGAGCAGCGTGGGCTGTGAGCAGACGAGGTCAGAAGGACCCACAGGCCTCCAGGACAGCAACTTCACAAGGGCTAGAACTTTAAGACACGCCCTCATGCAGAGCTCGAGGACGAGTAAGTGAGGCGTTAGGGGCTTGCTCCTGGAGAAGGATTTGGTCATTTTCTCTGGAGGGAGAACAAGGCCTAGGGATTAGGTCAAGTGGAAGCTCTGACCCCACAGCCTCTATCCTGAGAAGAGAAAGGCCGTCCCTCCCTGCGCCGGCCGTTCTGCCCAGGTGACCCCAGAGGAGCCGCTGTGTCCCCCGGCAGTCCTGCTGCAGCCCAAGCTGCTGGCCAGGGCAGTGGCACTAGTGCCTCACTGAGGCCGCGAGGGGTGAGGCTGGGAGCGCAGGCGGAGGGCCTGCTGCTGGCTGGGGGCTCTCTGAAGAGGGGGGGCATGCCCACCTGCAGAGAGCTATCAGCACCAAGATCTGAGAGGAAGGCATTAGAGATGCCAGGAACGAGAGGTCCTTCTGGGGGGACACGAGGGGCTCCCTGATGTTATTCCCCCCTTAGCAACAAGAGGTATCTGGGGCAGGGTGCGAGGCAAGGGAGAGTGTGAGGGCGATAGAGAGGGCAGGCAGGACCTCTGGCTTTTTGCTAGGATTTAGAAACCTGAGTCACTGCCATAGATAGAGGTCAAGCTTAGAATGCAGCGAAGTCCGAAAGCCAGAGGAGCAATGGGGCCCCACTCAGCACCTTGCCCCCAGCCTCCTCAGCCCCACTGACCGCGACGGAGAGGGAGGCAGCTTTCTTCCCAAGCTGGCTGGTCCCCTGGGACAGCTCCCCTCTAACTGGGTCCACAGAGCACAGCTGGGAGGGCTCCCTTGCTTGCCTGTCACAGCACAGAACTTCCCCGGATGCCATCAGAGCATTCTGCCCGCGAAGCAGGAGTCTGAAGTCTCGCTGTGCCCAGACCTCCCACCAAGCCCATTCCTCTGCGAGGATCAGCCAGACCCTGACCGGGGCTCCAGGACTTTCATAGGTGGGCATAAGCATTCCATCTGTCCGCGTGTGTGTGTGTGTGTGTGTGTCCATGTGGCAGGAAGTTGGTGGGGGGGCAGTGTCGGGAATCCAGCTACAGAGGAGTCAGGGAATCTTACGCTCAAGGGCGCAAGAGTGGAGTGAGAGGCAGCCTCCATGCCAGGATGACATCACGCCCAGCTTCCACCATCTTTCTTCCCTCGGCATCCTCTCCTCTTGGCTCCCTCCTGGCACTGCTCTTCTAGGAGAGAGGAGGAGGGGCTCTTGGACCACTCCTCCCGAGGGTTCTGTGCTCCTCAGCCAGGCACAGAGTGTTTCCTCCGATTCCTGGCACGTGCAGGGCTGAGGAGGCCACAGCTCTGAGGGCACCTGGCAGGCGGCATGAGACCGGGGAGAGGGTAGACCTTGGAGAGGGCGTTCTGGTCAGGAGTTCAGTGACAGCAGCCACCACAGTGCCCACCAGCATGGGAATGCTGACTGTCCCCAAACTTGGTCCTCCGGCTCAGGATCTCGTAGGAGCAGTCCTCCCCACAGCAACCTGACATGCTTGGGGAAGAGTCATCGATTTCAAATCTGCAAGGCAGGCAGGAAGAGAGGTTGGTTGCAGGAGCTGAATGCCTTCCTCCCTGGCCCAGGAACTTTTCCTCCACCACACTTGTGAGACTCCCAGGTGTGAGGGTACAGGAGCGCAGGAGGCCGAGCCAGAGAGCACTCCCAGGCCATCCACCAACCCCCATCCCCCACAACCATGGGACGGGGCACTAAGCCTCAGGATGAATGGGGCCACACCAGGGCTCCTTACTGCAGCGCTTCTCTGAAGAACTGGTAGGCGCCATGATTGTGCTTAAATACTGTTAACATCACCTTCTTCATCTGTGTGCTGAGGAGAAAGCAGAGAGACAGATGCTAAGTCGTGCTTCTTCTCTCTGCCTGCTCTTCAGAAGCACTTCTGCACCCCGAGTCCAGCCTATGTCTGGGGCACCCACAGCACTGGCTCCCCTCTGACGGGCTGATGAGACTGCACGGGCATTAGGCCCCCACACCTGACATGCTTCTCCACTTGCTCTCTGCACCCCCATTATACATGAGGCGCAGGTACAAAATCTGGGGTCACAGCAAGACAGAGAATATCTTGCTGAGAGGGTTCTAGACGCCCTTCTTCCCAAGAGCCTTGTTCTCCATGGAGACGCAAAGAGCAGCGGACGCCTGAGGCAGCTCCTGCTGACCGTGCGACACGCGGGGGCCGTACCTGTTGGCCATGAGCTGCAGAATCTGTATGAGGAACTTGCCCAGGCCTTTCCGCCGCACCTTGCTTTCCAACTGCACTTCGTAGCTGGGTGAAGAAAGCAGAGGGTGAGCTGGAGAGGCTCAGGCCGGCCAGAGCGCGCAGTGGACGGTGCCACCCACTGGAGTGCCTGGAGCAGTGTCTCCTCCCCACACCGCACCCCAAGCCGGGGCTCCTACCAGTACAGGACTTCATCCCCACACTCCACGTCGAACCGGAAGTGAGAAAAGGCAACAGGGACGGAACTGTTTTCCCAAGCAATGAGGTACCAGGCTCGGTCATCTGTCATTTCCTCCCGCTTCTCTCGGTCCTTCCAGCCCCACTCACTTTGCTCATACCTGGGAAAGTGGGGGCAGTCAGCACCAGAAGCTCCAGGAGAGGAGAGCCAGGCTGGGGTGCGCCCGCGGCCATCAGGGCGCCTTACATGGTCTGCATGTTCGTTTTGGTCAGGTCGAAGGCCCAGTCCACTGTGGCTGCCTCCAATCCAGACACTCGCTTACACTCAATGGAGACGTTTAGCCTGAGAAGAGGAAGAAGCATTTGGAGCCTTTGCAGCCCGATGCTGCCCGCTGCCCAGCAGCCTGACGCGGCTCTTTCTGTAAACATTTCCCTCTGCTGCCTCTCTGCTGTCTCCACCCCTGTTCTGCACTTCGTTATAAACACTCAAGTCTGCTCGGTGACGCCTGGGGCAAGCCTGCGGCCATGGGCGTCTAACAGGTCTGCATGTCAGTTTTGGTCAGGTCGAAGGCCTTGGTCAGTCCACCGCGCTCCTCCAACCCAGACATGCGCTATACTCAATGGAGACCTTAGTTCCTGCTCTTTAGTTCTGAATGGACTCCTCCCTGGGCTCCCAGGAGACCTCCTCCTCTTTATCTACCATCTCCTTTGAAAGCATCTGGGTGACCTCAGGCCCCCCGAGGAGACTATGGCCCACATCACGCTCTGAGGAGTGCTGCCTGCTGCCTCCTGAAGACAACGCAGGTGCTCTCAGCTGATCAGAGTAGAACAGGTCCAACCCCACACTGTTTTCCCAAACTAACAAATGCTGCAGGCATTAAGGTGTCGCAAGCTGCTATTTATTTCTAAATGAAGCACACTTAAATCATAGTTCAATTCCTCGGCCAAGCTGCGAACTCACATTCTCCAGGTAGTGCCACATTCTGAGGGCCTGGAGTCAGCAACTCCAAGTCCTTATCTTTCGGTGACCTTCGACATGACCCCTCAGAGGGCATTCCCACCCTCACCTCTGCTGACTGGTGCACCACGTGAACTGTACAGGTACTCAGCCATGTAAATCGAAACGTCCTGGCTCGGAGGAGTTTTCCTTTCTTTATAAATAAGAGCCACCACAATAAGGGCTAACTATGGCCAAGGCCTCCCCAGAAGGTGAATTACAAAGCCACCAGAGGAGCTGTGCTTTGTCTGATCACAGACAGAAAGAATGAATGAACGTGATCCTGAGATTCAGACACAGCTCGGAAAGGCGAACAGTGCTGCCTCATACTCTTTGCATCATAACTCATGTATTTACATTTGTCTTTCTTGTTCATTAAAATGCTCATACCATTGCCTGGCTAGTTTGGCTCAGTGGACAGAGTGTTGGCCTGCGGAGGGAAGGGTCCCGGTTCGATTCCAGTTAGGGGCGTGTGCCTGGGTTGTGGGCTTGATACCCAGTGGGAGACGTGTGGGAGGCAGCCAACATCACTGACGTTTCTATCTCTCCCTCCTTCTCCCTTCCCCTCTGAAATCAATTAAAATATTATATATATATATATACACATACATATATATATATATATTTAAAAATTAACTCATACCACCTGCTACTTACAGAGCTAGATACATTCTCCTTCCTCCTTAAAACAACCCTGCAAGTTTGGCATCTTCACCCCATTTAAGTTTAAAAAATGAGGCTGATAGCGTATGACTGACTGACTAAGTATAGTTAATAAGAGACACAGTTATGATTCAAACCCACGGCTATGATTCTCTAAAACCATACCCCCCCTTCCCCCCAGCCAATGCATCTCTGATAAAACAGATTATGCTTCCTGCTTTATAAGCCAAGAGGACTGAAAGGAGAGGGGGCTTTAATCCAGATCCCACAGTACATTAGATTAGTAGTCACAGTAGCAATAATTGGCCGACACTGATCTAGCTTTTAGTATGCTCCAGGCATGAATGCTTTACATCTAATTCTCCTGATGGCTCCATTAGGAAGATGCTATTATTTTTTTTAAATATATTTTTATTGATTTCAGAGAGGAAGGAAGAGCAACAGATAAAAACATCAATGATGAGAATCACTGATTGGCTGTCTCCTGCACGCCCCACTGGGGACCGGGCCCACAACCCGGGCATGTGCCCTTGACTGGAATCGAACCCGGGACCCTTCAGTCCACAGGCTGATGCTCTATCCACCGAGCCAAACCAGCTAGGGCAGAAGGAAGATGCTATTATTAGATGCATTTCTGATTAGAAAAATCAGGCAGAGAGGTTAAATAATTTGTCCAGGGTCTCAACGCCAGTAAGTGGACTTTTAATAAGAATACTATACACTTGGGAAAGTGCACTGGCTTAGGAATTAAGAGCCCCCTCGGCTGCTAGACTCAGAAATCCCATTCAACTTCTCTGAGCCTCAGTTTCCCCCTGTATGAAATGAGAGTCAGCCTGGATGATTTTTCAAGAGTTTCAGCTCTATGATTCTTTGTCCAGAAAGAATAACAAATCCAAAATACATCAATTTGAGACTATGTAATCTGCTCATTTATGGATTCTTTCGTCACCCTAACCGGGGGATTTTCTATCAACAGGGCCACTAGCCACCTTTTCTGCTTTTTCCTAACAAAGAAGAATGGGGAAGCCTCTGTGGACAGGTGAATTCCTGAAGGCACTAGAGACAACTAGGAATGCTGACACTCACCCATTTCGATCGTATTTCTTGAACACGGGGAACGCCTCTAAAGGGTCGCCAAGCTGTGGAGGGGAAGAAAGAGAAGTAGCACAAACACACACGTGGCAGACAGACCAACTGGGAGCTCAGCTGCTGCGCCAGATATACCCTCACATGGACTCCCGCCTGTCTCAGCTCTGAAACCACGTCAGAGGGAGGCTTTGGTAAGGAGGCCAAATAGAGTTAAGTTATTAGTTCAATTGACAGAGGAGGAGACGCTCCTAGGCAAAAACCAATACTGGCCTGTGGGCACACAACCTGCTCACTGCTCACCTATCTTTCCTGGTCAAAACCTAAAACAGAAAATCACATCCCTGAGCCCCCTCCCCTCCCTGTCAATGTGGACTGTTTACTGAGGAGCTATAAGAACAACAAAAAGTGAGATCTGAAGCAGGCGGGAAGGCGACCAGCATCTCTCTGGTTCAGTTTGAAATTCGGGCCCATCTGGTGCTCAGGTTCACGGCTATTCCTCCCGACTGCAGCCTCTTGAAACCAGGTGGCTGCATCTTCCTGGTCCCAGAACACGATAAAGGTTTGCAGAACGAATGAGGAAATTATACCACTTTTTATGAGGGAGGTGTGCTCCCCAAAATGCAAAATCCTAACAAAAATTTCTCCAGGCCCCTTCTACAGTAAGGGACCCACAAAGGGGCGCAGCAGCTTCCACCGGGACCCACATTTCCCTGGGCACGTGGGCTCCTTTTCCGCAGCAAGCAGGCAGCGAGGTGTGCTGGCAGTGACACAAGGCTGCCACAGGGTGGTGCCAGAGGAAGGAAAAGTGAAAACCAAGTGGCAGCTGGAAGAGGAAGGACTGGGAAGGACAGTCACCCTGTTGGCTGCGTCCACTTTGGCACAGACGGCATCCATGGCTGCTCGCTCCTCCAGCCGCTTCTGCTTCTTCTCCTTTGCTTTGCTCGACTTCCTCTGAAACAGAGAAAAGCAAAGTTGGTTTGAAGGGCTGTGGCCAAGCCCTTGAGGAGCTGAAGGGTCTGAACTGCGCCCACAGACCTGGCCTCTGCAGCAGGAACCCCGATCCGGCTGCCACACACTGGGGTGGGAAAGGCCCACGCACGAGCGTCTCAGCTTCCGCCAGGAAGAGGCCTGGCCCTGGGGACTGCTGGTGCGTGAGGGCCCGGCGAGAGCACTCCATAGTCCTGCAGCAGGGCCCGCCCCCAGCAGACGCCTAAGAAATAATCACTCAGCCATTCTCCCCTACGGAGGGAACAAGTCATTTCAGACAGATTCAGGGCACGTTTCAGGGAGGAGATGCAGCTGAGGAAGCTGCGGACCGAGATTCCCCAGTGCAATTTACTGGAAGCCTTTTCAGTGTCTTCCAGCCTCAGGAGACAAGCCTGGGAGCCAGGTCCTGTCAGCTAGGGCCAAGGCGCTCTGGCTTCAGGAGAGTGAGGGGCAGGCACACTGGGCAGAGTGAGGGCCCCACGGGTTTACCTGGGGACAGAGGCCATGACACGTGTCAACAAGGCCAAACGGCAGCCACACAGGCAGAGGGAGGAGCGAAGGAGGGCTGTCCTTGCCGGGGGAAACCACACACGACAGCGAGAGCAGATCCTATTCTGAGGCTCGTGTGTGGCCGCTCAGGCCTAAGGGGACCCTCCTGTAAAAAGCAGGGAACGCCAGGAAAGAGCCTGGTCCGGAGTCTGACAGATCTCATCCGAAGTCTCTTTCTGCTCTCCAGTCCCTGCATCTTCAGGCAAAACACTGCCTCCTTTCCCCCATCTAATGAGTGGGGCCATGGATATCTACCTGGAGCACCAAACCCGTGAGGGTTGACATAGCACGTGCTCAATAAATGACAGTCCTCATTCATACAAGAACCAGAGCAGCACACACATCTGGAGGTGCTCGTCCACCCGGCTGGATGCAGAGGCACCCCAAAGGCACTGGTAAGATGGCTCTGAGCTCACCAGAGAGAGGTCCTACTACCTCCAGTCACACCTTAGCGGACACTGATTGGTCCCAGGAAAGGTTGAGAAAAACCAACGGCTGGGAAGGTTTCTCGGATAAATTCTACCCTCAATTCCACCGGGAATGACACTGCTTACTCCTCCTTCAAGCAGCCGGGACTCCCAGGGACTGCTCATCCCGGTATAAACTCCTCCAACACCAGCCACTGTTACCTCGGGCTGAGCACCGTGCGGGGGGCCGGCTAGATGCAGCTGTTGCCTCTCTAGAGGGAGGAACGCACAGAGGACATACTGTCCTCCTAATGCTGGGATCTGGACACAGACCCAGCCCCTCTCTACCACATGTACTAGCAGGTTTTGGAGCATCCATCTTTTTCGTAGGAACTGGGTTTCCAGACAGCTCTGAGATACACTCAGCTTGCAAAGTGCTTTCACAAACATTATCTGGTTCAATTCCCAGGGCAGAAAATGTGACCTCCCTCACACATGAGGAAACTAAGGCTCAGAAGGATGGTATGACTCGGTCCAAGTTCCCCAGAGCACATGGCAGAGGGGAAACTCAATCCCAAGGGCTGAGCCTCAGAGCTAGGGTTTGCTCCACCAGCCATGCTCTCTCTCACTGAGAGCCTACGTCACTGACAAAGACCTCAGGCCGGCCAAGGCTAAGGTCAGGATGAGCCTCATAAGCCCTCAAGCTAGCTGTACAGCATTCATTTCTCATTACCCTCTGGCTTGGTAACGCTGGCACCCCAAGTCCTATCTCCTTGAGGTAGGGGCAAGGAACAGGGAAACCTGAGACAGGTCTCCCGGCTGTGCGATGAGGCAGAGAGAACATGAGCTTTGGCACCCATCAGGCCAGGCCAGGCCAGTGCTCTTGCCACCCCTGCACGACTTGTGAAAGCACCTCCATCTCCAGAAAAACGGGACTGCAACATGGCCTCACAGAACAGCCTGTGCGGACAGGTCAGAGGTCGGCACACCTTCACAGCAGAGCAAGCTCCCCCCTCCACCCAGCACGCTTGCTCTCTCTCAGCATGATACAGAGCTGGAGGATCAAAGGCGCTGGAAGGAAAGCATGACTCCAGGGACCCCGAGAGCACTGGCACACGTGGGTTCCCTCATTTCCAAGCACAGGAAGTAAGCAATTCCGAAGCACAAGCAGCAGGAGAGCCAACCCAGGCCTCTGGATTGATAGGCTCATTCATGCGGGAACAGGCGAGCCAGGCGATCCTGGGAGCGAGGCGTGGGGCTGCCATGACCCCGGACTGCAGAAAATGAAAGCACCGTACGCGCCTCGCTGCCTGCACACGGGGCAGGAGGCAGCTGCAGCAGGCTGGGCTAGACAGGCAGGGGCTCGGCTTCAAACCTAGCACACCCTCGGAAAAGAGAGCTCCTACTGCTCCAATGAGCTGTGCCCTGTGTTGTGGAGGTAGCCTATCCTGCAGGGACACAGGAAAATTCTCCTAATTAAAATGGGAAATAAGCAGAGTGAACAGTAAAGCTCATTGTGGTTAAGTGTCTTTCCCAAGGGAGCTTTCTATAACAAAGACTGTGGGATTCTGAGTCAAGAGACTGGATTTGATTATCAGCTCTTCTACTCAGTAGCTGTGTGTCTTTGGACAAATTATTTAATCTTTTTCAGCAAGGTTTCGCTGAACCTCAATTTTCTCATCCATAAAATGGGACTAAGGATCCACTAGTGGCAGACACTCTGCTAGTGCTTTAATAGGTGATTTATTTTAATCTTCACAAGAACTCAGCAAGACATGTGTGCCCACTTCTTTGATGAGAAAACTGAGGCACAGAGAGGTCAGATAACTTTCAGTGTCAGAGTTCTCAAAGAGGTCTTCCTATTACCATCTCTCTTCATTCCCACCAAACCGTACATTCCAGGAGGTAGAAGCCACATTTGCTTTATTTGCCAATTTTCAACCCAGTACTCAACAAGCAGTAGGTACTCAATTCATACCTGATGAATCATTCAAGATTGAAATCCAGGTCTGAAACCTAGAGTCCATGTACCTTCTACTACATCACCTACATGTATGACACATCATGAAGCATGGCATGGTTTCACATGCAGCTATGAAACTCCTCCCCTTGCTATTCCTACCAAATTAGTGTCCCCATACTCAGTTCTCTGACATGAGGAAGTTTGTTTGTTTTGAATCCTCACCCGAGGATATTTTTCCATGGATTTTTCAGAGAGAATGGAAGAGAGAGGGAAAGACAGAGAAAAACATCGATGCAAGAGACACACACTGATCGGTTGCCTCCAACCAGGGCCCAGGCTGGGGAGAAGCCTGCGACCAAGGTACATGCCCTTGACCTGAATCGAACCCAGGACCCTTCGGTTTGCAGGCTGATGCTCTATCCACTGAGCCAACCCACCGAGGGCTGGAGACATTTAAAGACACAAAAAACACCCAGATAGGGGAGAGAGGCACCTTTCAGATAACGGGTCTGTCATGTCCTGTCCTACAACGCACCCAAAGTATCCAAGATCTGTTTGGGCAAAGGGAGACACCTAAATTCTAATTCCTGAAACGATGCACACGTGGCCGCCAGGGCCTAAAGGACTCTGAGGAATGGTGCTCCATCTGGTGCCACCCTCTTAGCCCGCGGTCAGCCGTGGAGCGGAGCGTGGCCCTCCCCTGACACTGAGGCGGAGCACCCACAGCCCCCGCCCAGGAGGAATGAGGACGATGAGAGGGTTCGGGAAGAAACTGACGCCTCTCTCTCTCTCTCTCTCTCTCAGGGAGTTTAGGACAGAAGAGACCCCCGCCGGGGCATCCTGAGAAGCACATCTGCCCCATCTGAGCGATGGGCCTGGGGCCTAAGGGAGGCAAGGACCACAGTCTCCCCGAGGCCCGCGGGGGACTCAGCCAACAGGAAGTGTTGGCCCAGAACGGCAGGTTATGCTTCTGTGTCTCCGCGCCGTCTACAGCGGCTGATGCCGGGTGGGTAGCTGAGGAGCCCGGACCGGGCACACACGCTTCCTCTCGTTCCAACGGGACCTGGGCCCGGGGCCTCTCGCCCGCGTCCCTAGACTTGACCTTCAACGTATGGAGTCCGCATACACGGCACCCAAACTTCCTTGTTGACACGTGACGCCTGTGGACATGGGCGACTCGACTGTTTTTGTCTAACGAGTTGATTTGTTCAGTCAATAACTATTTGAATGAGAAGGGAAAGAAATCTACGCTGGTAACGGCAGGGACACATGCAGTAGGTTAGAGTAAGACTAGCACCCGCGTCCTCCAGCCCCGAGTAAAGGCTGAGAGCACCGACTAAGCCACCCGCTCCCTCCCTCCGTCCGCCACCCTCATCGCATCCGCCAGGAAACCACGTCCACGGAGGCCACGTGCCCGGCGCACGGAGGTGGAGGGGCTGGAACGGAGGTGGCTCTGCCTCCAGAGTCGGGGCTCCCGAGAGTGGCGGGGGGGGAATCCCATGTGAAAACCAACATGCAACAGGAGGGGCCGTTACGATGCTATGTGCTTGGGGCTCAGGAGCCGAACCCCGACACACGGGCGCCCCGCCCCCAGCGCCCCTCCCGCCCGCGCCCCGAGCTCCCGGGGCAGAGCCCCCTGCGGCGCTGAGGCCCGGGCAGCGGCGGCACCGCCTCCCTCCTCCGCGGGACGGAAGGGGCCGTCAGGAGGCGGGAGGAAGCCGGCGCAGAGGTTCCCAAAGAGCAGGAACTCGGGACACCCGAGTCGGCCTGGCCCCCGGGCACCGGCCGTGTGACCTTGGCCGGGCGCCTCCTTTTCTCTGGGCCTCGGCTGCCTCTCGGCCAGGGCTGCCCTAAGACGTGGGCAGCCGCCAAGCCGGTGACAACCAGGTGACAGGGACCCCTGGGGACGGGGGGGGACACCCCAAGATCCGCGCAGGGGCAGAGGGAGGCCAAGAAGATAACGGGTCAGCTGGGAAGGCGGGCGGATGGGACGCAACGGGCGGGAGACGCGAGGGGGTGGGGTCTGGAGAAAAGGGCTCCCCAGGGGACTCCCGCGCTGGGCCGGGCATGGGGACACTCAGAATGGGGGAGCCGGGTGGTTATGGGGGGCTGGGGGTCACGTGAGGCCGGAGGGGGTCGGGGTCACGTGAGAGGGGGTTCAGGAACAATGGGGGCGCAGGGAGCAAGTGGAGCGGGGAGCGCTCGGGACCCTCGCGTCTCCTCTCTCCGCCTCACTCACCCCCATGGCGGCAACGGTGGCGGCGGCCCTCAGTTCCTCTTTCCCACACTTGCCGGCAGGAAGGCGGCAACGGCAGCTACGGTGGCAGCGGCGACAGCAGAGCGACCGCGGTCCCCGCACCGCGCATGCGCCTGGCGGGCTCCCCCGCGCGCCCTGGTGGGCACCGCGCGTGCGCACCGCCGAGGGAAGGGGCGGGGGCGCGTGCAGGTGAAGCGCGAGAGGCGGGCCGAGGGTCTCGCAGCCCGAAGAGGCGGGAGTCGCAGAGCAGCGTCGCGCTCAGAATGACGTAGCCCCGGGCCCGCCCCCTCCTCGCCAGGCTGCTTCTGTAGCTATGGCAACAGCGGCGCCGCGCCGAGAAATGCGCCTCCAGGCAGCCTTCGCGCTCGGCGTCTCTGTGGCCCCGCGGGGCCGGAGCAGCCACCTTCATAGACAACAAAACCGTCAGGACCTCTGAAGTACCAGACCCTCCTGCAACTCTGGGGCGCAGGGGAAGTTGTTGTTGTTGTTTTTTAAATTGATTTTAGGGAGAGGGAGAGCCCTGGCCTGTTTGGCTCAGTGGATAGAGCATCAGCCTGCGGACAGAAGGGTCCCAGGTTCGATTCCGGCCAAGGGCATATACCTGGGTTGCGAGCTCGATCCCCAGTAGGGGGCGTGCAGGAGGCAGCTTAACAATGATTCTCTCTCATCATTGATGCTTCTATCTCTCTCTTCCTTCCTCTCTGAAATCAATAAAGAAATATATTTTCTAAAAAAAGAGAGAGGGAGAAAGAGAGAAACGTTAGTGTGAGAGACACATGGATGAGTATGCACCAGACAAAGGATCGAACCTGCAACCTTTTGCTGTCCGGGATGACGCTCCAACCAACTCAGCCACACATGCCTGGCCAGGGCACAAACGTTCCCACTTAGATCCTGAACTCTTTATTTTTAAAAAAATATCTTTATTGATTTCAGAGAGAAAGGGAGAGGGTGACAGAAACATCAATGATGAGAGAGAATCATTGATAGGCTGCCTCCTGCGTGCCCCACATTGAGGGATCCAGCCTGCAACCAGGCATGTGCCCTGACCAGGAATTGAACCGTGACCTCCTGATTCATAGGCCAATGCTCAACCACTGAGCCAGGTCGGTGGGGCTAGATCCTGAACTCTTGAAATTTTCTTCTAACTTGAGTCCCACTATTCATTTATCCATCTTGTCACTATTCATTCACCATTCATTTGCTTTCTCAACATTTACTGGCACCTACGCTGTGCTGAGGCCGGGGGCCACAGAGAAGAACAAGATGCTGGCTGCAGTCTAACACAGGACTTTAGAGAGGAGACAGGCATGTTCTGGTAACAACTGTTAGTGAAGAGTGGGTGGTGCTGTGAGAAATGCGACCCCCGGCATTCTATTACAGAAGACCAAAATGCGACCCCCCACATGACCGTCATTAGAACCACCCAGGGAGCTTGTGCACCGCGCTCACTCCTGGGGCCCAGGAAAACCCAAGGGCACGGACAGAGGCTTGCTTCTGAGAGCTCTGCAGGAAGGGTTGAACCCACAAAAATGGGAGAGACACTTGCCCAGGACTTCAGCTCCACAGACTTTGTCAGGTTTTGCTCATTATCCCATCTTCAGTGCTCAAAAGGCACTCAAACTTTTGCTGAGTGCCTACCATCTGCTAGACACTGTTTCCAACAGCAAAGCAAATAATACCAAACAGAAAAGACACTGCTCTCATAGAACGAGAAGGAGGAGGCAGGTAACTAATGAACGGGTAAAATACATGCTGCACTAGATGACATGGGTTCTATGGAGAGGGGAAAGGGCAGCCGAAAAAGATAGGGACGGTCAGGGTTAACAGTTTTAATTAGGATGCTCAGGGAAGGCAAGCACGAGGTGACGTTTGAGTCAAGATCTGAAAGAGAGAAGGGGGCAAATCATGAGGACCCATGGGGAAAGGGCATTTCACTCAAGGGGTACGGCTAGGGCAAATCCTCCAAGCTGGAACGTGGCTGGAATGTTTGAGGAACTGCAAGAAGTACGGTGTGGCCGGAGCAGAGTGGGCCCGCAGAATAGCAGGACGTGAAACCAAACAGGTAAGGAGAAGATCACGTAGGGCTGGTAGGTTTTGAAAGACTTTGAGACTAGAGCAAGCCGGGATACTATCAGAGCTTGTGTGGAGGAGCCATCAGGCTGCTTATGGTACCGCCCTGGCGCTGGGATGGGGAGAGCGTAGGGGCAAGGTCAAAGGAAGGGCCGTTTAGAGGCCACTGCTCTCACAGGCTACAGTGGTGGTGCTGAAACCAGCTGGGTAGCAGTGGAGGTGGGAGGAGGGGTCAGGACCTGCGTGCGTGTTCGCGATAGAGCCAACAGGACTTGCTGGAGGAGTGGATGGAGGGTGTGAAGGGAAGAACAGAGTTAAGACGCCTTCAGATGTTTAGGTTGTGCCGCTGGGAAAACGGAGTGAGTGGCTTCGCCTGAGATGTGGACGACTTTGCAAGGAGCCAGGTGGGACAGGTGGGCGTGGGGAAGGGGGAGATCAGGAATTCCGTTTCAGCCATGTCTGTTTTGAGATGTTTTTTCAGATGTCCGCATGGACATGTGGAGTAATCAGAGTCTGGAACTCAGGGGAGAGGTCCAGGCAGGAGATAAGTACAGCAGCACAGTAGGCCTATGGGTGGTAGTTAAAAGCTGGGTGAGGCTGGGTGAGACTTGAGGGGAGCGTAGGTAGACTAGAATGAATCTTCAGCCTGGATCCTGTTCCTCAGTCGGGAAATCGGTTGCTAGCTTTCTGAGGACCAAATAGGGAGCTAAGGGTCAGAGGAGCACGGCCAAGGGGGGGCCTCTCAACTTACCTTTGAAGGAGGAGGCGGCGGGGAGATTTGGGGGGAAGGGACAGTACTTTCAGAGCTAGGAAGCATGAAGCAGTGGGGCGCGGTAGGAGTGAGGTTCAGCCCCCACCCCGCACAGTGCCCCTCCCTGCTTGGCTTCTCCCCCTGTGGAGCTTCATGGCCAGCTGTTTCAGGGAGCAGGTGCCGGCCACCAAGACACCTTGCGCCCTGTTTTTCCTGCCACTCCCCATTCTTGGGTCCACCCACCCTCCCCAGGCTGCTGGAATTTGCTGTCTACCAGACAAGGCCTAGGAGGAGAGAGCC
Organism: Murina feae; assembly: GCA_004026665.1. Taxonomy (NCBI): domain Eukaryota; kingdom Metazoa; phylum Chordata; class Mammalia; order Chiroptera; family Vespertilionidae; genus Murina; species Murina feae. The sequence continues at coordinate 42,249 of PVJC01001566.1, forward strand.
TAGTAGTCCCTCGAGGAGGTGACATCATGTAGCCCCCCACCCCCCAGTTGTGAGACCACCCATAGCAATCATTTCACCGTCTTCTTCCACGGGGGTTCTGCTGGGAGTTAAATGAGATGGGATGGTGGACAGCACCTGGCATGGCCTGGGCAGGAAAGGAATCCCCTCCCACGTACAAAAGTACATCTCCCCACCGGCTGTGCCGCTGCCCCACCCCTTCCTCCCTCCATTTCCTGCCAAACACCTGCCCCTATTGACCAGGCTCTCCACACCCAGGGGCCCTTCTCCACTCTGCTCCTCTCAGGCCTGTACCCCTCCCACCTTCTTCCTGGACTCCTCCTCCTCCTCTGCCTCTCCTTCACCCCAAGATAACCTCTCTCCCCGGAATACTGTCCTTGGCCCCCCTGCCACTCCAGGGCCCTCAGCTGCTCCCAGCTGTTCATCTGATCATTTGCTTGGCAGAGGCTCGGGGCCACTGTGTGCCCCATGTTGCCTGGGCTGGAGAACAGGTTTGTAATCCCAGCACAGCAGACTTGACCGTGTCATCAGCTGACCCACTGGAGGGTCCTTGATTTCCCAAAAAGAATCTGAATGTCCCTAACCGGTGTAGCTCAGTGGATAGTGTCGGCCTGCAGACTGAAGGGTCCCAGGTTCAATTCCGCTGAAGGGCATGTACCTTGGTTGTGGGCACATCCCCAGTGGGGAGTGTGCAGGAGGCAGCCAATCAATGTTTCTAACTCTCTATCCCTCTCCCTTCCTCTCTGTAAAAAAAATCAGGGTTGCCCGATACAACACATGGGTCAAGCTTAAATTTATACTTTACCTGAAACTCACTGGGCACCCTCCATTTTTAAAATATATTTTTTTTAAAAAGAATTTGAATGTTCCCCACCTGCCTCTTCAGACCTCTTCCTGCCACTGGGAGGTGGGAGGTGGGGGGTGGGGTGGCGGGGGCGGTGAGCCTCCTCCAAGGCCAGACTTCCTGGGGTTCACTCCCTCAGGGTCCCTCCCTGCAGCCCCCCTCCCTCCTCCAGCCTTCTCCACCTCCATCCTCTCCAGCTCCAGCCTGCGCTGTACTGCCCTCTTGAGTCAGAAACATCTGGAAACAGTGGTCTACCCTGCTCTACCTTCTTGCTTCTCCTGCTACTAACCCCTCCACCCACTGCAGCCTGGCTTCTGTCCCCACCACCCGCAGAAGCCCTCCCTGCTGCCTCTGGCAGTTCTGCTCACCCCGAGGGAGGGACGTGTCTAGGTCCTTGTCTTTCTGGACCTCCCTCCAGCCTCTGGCGTCACTCACTCCCTTTTGCTTGAAACACTGTTTTTTCCTTGGCATCTGTGATGGCACGATCCTCCTCTTTCTTCGGATGCGCATCTAGCCAGGCCAGTCAAAGCCCTACAGGTTCTGGACTCTCTTAAGGGTTCGGTGTTTGGCTGCTGCCCGCCTGGCCAGGTGCCCCCTCTCCACCCCCACCTGCTGTTTTCCCATTACCCGAAACTCTCTTTGCTCCTCATCCCTGGGTCCCAGCTGAGAGACTGGAAGCCTTTTTCTTACTCAGGTGACTGCCCAGGCACACTTCCTGAGCCTCCTGATCCCTCATTCAGCCTCTGTGACCCCATCAGCCGGGCCCTCTCCCCTGCCATCTCCCCGTGAAGCTGCAGGCTCCCTGCAGCCGGGGCTGTGCTGCTCTCTGCTGCTGTCAGGGCTGCCAGATACAACACATGGGTCAAGCTTAAACTTACACTTTACCTGAAACTCACTGGGCACCCTGCATTTTTATATGTCAAATTTGGCAACCCTAACCCTGGCTTGTGTGGCTCAGTTGGTTGGGCATCGTCCTGTGCACTGAAGGATGGCTGCTTTGAGTCCCGTCAGGACACGTGCCCAGGTTTCGGCTTATCCCCAGTAAGGGGGTGTGCAGGAGGCAGCTGATCCATGAATCGCTCTCACATCGGTGTTTCTCTCTCTCTCCCTCTCCCTTCCTCTCCCTCTAACAACAACAAAAAATCAATTTTAAAAAATCTAAATTCGGCAACCTTAGCTGCTGTACCCTGGGACCCAACCTCGTACCTGGCTCAGTAAACGTTAGTGGGAGGAATAGTGGTGGCAGCTGTGGTGGCACCGGCGCTGGGGGCACCGAGAGAAGCGAACAGGCTCCCAAGAGGAGGTGATACCTGAGCCAACGCAGGTGGAGATACTAGGTCATGGCACCCACCAGCCCCCACCCCCATGGGGATGCCTCTTGGGACGGGTTGAATTGAGTCTCCTAAAAAGATACCTTGAAGTGCTATCTAACCCCTGGCGCCTGTGAATGTGACCTTATTTGGAAATAGGGTCTTTGCAGATGTAATTAAATTAAGGCTCTCAGGATGAGATCATCCTTGATTTAGGACTGGCTTTAAATCCAGCGACTGGCGTCCTTATAAGAGAAAGGATCGGGGGGTTTGAGGCCACGGACGCAGAGGAGATGGCGAGGTGCAGGCAGAGGCCGAGAGCGGAGAGGTGCAGCTCAGCCCGGGTGCCGAGGGTGTCCCTCAGCAGCCAGGGAGAGGCATGGAGAGGGTTCTCCTTGGAGATTTTGAACTTCTGGCCTCCGGAATCATGAGGAAATAAGTTGTCATCGTGCTCATCCACCCAGCCTAAGGCAGCCCCGGGGACTCGCATGCTCCCAGGCGCTCTCTTTCCCAGGCTCAACCTGTAAGACTCATCCTTCCCTGGCCCTGTGCCCCCAGGACCCCCTAGAGTAGCAGAGCGCTCATGCAGCCTGTGGTGGCCAGCCCCCAAGTTGCCCCAGTGGTCCTCACCTCCTGGCATTCATGACCTTAGATCGATCGTCCCCTCCCACATTCAATGGGGCTGAGCTGTGTGACAAAAGCAAAAACAAAAACAAAACACCTATAGAAGTGACATGTGTGAGTCCCAGGGCTAGGTTCCAGAATGGAGACCAAACTCCTGCCTGGTCTGTCTGCTCCCTGCGGGGGAAGCCAGCTGCCACGCTGCCAGGATTCACAGGCTGCCCGTGGAGAAGTCAGGCCCAAGCGGCTGACCCAGGGAGCGAGCACCTTGGCAGAGGACTGTCCCACCCCAGTTCAGCCTTCAGATGACGGACGTCCCAGCCAACATCTCGGTGGCAACCCCCGTGGGAGACCCCCCAGTAAAATCACGCCCGAGACCCGGACTCACGGCGGCAAGCGTCAGGGTCACTTGTCCGGCGGCACCGTTGCTGCCTAACAGATACAAGGCTCTCGTGACAGCTGGCCTCGCTGGTCTCAGGAAGGTGAGGGGCCCAGGTGGTCACGGAGTCCGCTGCCCTGGCCAGCGGGGAGGGGGTTGGGATATCTCCCGACTTTGGGGCCCCCAGCCTCTGCAGGCCCTTGTCCAGGTCCTGTGCCCAGAGGCCACAGCCCCATGTGTGTTTCCCAGGAATGCTGTAACCAAGTATCCCGGACCAGGTGGTTTAAACCACAAGCAACTTATCTCACAGACCTGGAGGCCAGAATCTGAAATCAAGGCCCTGGCGAGGTGGAGGCCTTCTGAGGCCGTGAGCGAAGGATGGTTTGTAATGACCATCTTCATGTTCACGTGGCCTTCTCGCTCCGTGTCGGTCTGGGTCTGAACCTCCCCTTCTTATCAGGACCTCAGTCCATTGGAGTAGGGCCCGCCCGCCCCAGCGACTTCACTTTAATCTGATCGCCTCTGGGAAGAGCCTATCTCGGAATCAGGTTGCATTCTGAAATCCTGGGGGTGGGGACTTACACAGGAATTTTGGGAAGAACACCATTCAACCTATAACATGTCAGGGCCCCCTCTTGAGGGCCAAGGTCTTTCTGCCCATAATTTATTCTGTTTCCAGCCTCTTTCCTTCTGGCTCCTGCCACCGATTGAGTGCCCACGGCAGACGTTACTAATCCCTCGGGCATCCTTTCTGCTGAGCAAGGTGCAGGCCAGAGGCCACACCAGAGTCTCCAGGCAGCCGGCCCGCCCGTGCTGCTGGTCCAGACTTCGCAGAGGAGAGGGAGGAGTTGGAGGAGACGACAAGCAATGCTTGTTGAATGGATGCCTGAATACATCTCAGCTACAAACGTCAAAATCCACCAACCCGTCTGTCTGTTCCAGGCCATCTGACCTGCAGACTCACCACGGGCCTCCCGAGGCTGTGGTCTGGGAGGAGCTGTTGCCCTCTTGCTGGTTCCCATCTTAAGGAAGGTGGGTACTTGGGGCTGTGACTTCAGGTCCAGAGCCCATGTCTGCCCAGGGAAGAGGCTCTAAAACTGAGACTAAGCTTAAGGACCTGAAAGACCCATCTCCTTCTCCGATTGTAGCTCAGCCAATAAGAGTGCCAGGAGGGTGCTGTGCCAGGGCAGTGGGGTGGGCAGTGGGGGCCAGGGTGCCTGCCCACCCAAGAGCCATGCTTTTGTCTTCCTAGACCCCCAGCTGTACTCAGGTGATGGGTGGAGATCCCTGGTGGGTGTGCTGGTCCAATCCCATCATGGAATCCTATGCACCTATCCTCTGCTGGGGATTGGCTTAAAGGACAGGAATTCATGGGAACGGTAATTCTCCCAGCCCTAGCTGGTTTAGCTCAGTGGATAGAGCATCAGCCTGTGGATTGAAGGGTCCCAGGTTCAGTTCCTGTCAAGGGCACATGCCCGGGGTTGAGGATTTGATCCCCAGTGTGGGGCGTGCAGGAGGCAGCCGATCAATGACTCTCTCTCATCATTGATGTTTCTATCTCTCTCTCCCTCTCCCTTCCTCTCTGAATTCAATAAAAATATGTTAAAAAAAAAAAAAAAAGTGCCCTAACCCGTTTGGCTCAGTGGATGGAGCGTGGGCCTGCAGACTGAAGGGTCCCAGGTTCGATTCCGGTCAAGGGCATGTACCTTGGTTGCGGGCACATCCCCAGCAGGGAGGTGTGCAGGAGGCAGCTGATCGATGCTTCTCTCTCATCGATGTTTCTAACTCTCTATCCCTCTCCCTTCCTCTCTGTAAAAAATCAATAAAAATATATTTTAAAATAAATAAATTAATTAATTTAGAAAAGAAGGTATTTCTCCCTGATGAAAGAGAGACGCCAAGGAGAGAGCCCTGCCCTGCGGCCCTCTCCTCCCCCTCCTCCCACTCTGGAGACTGGGCTCCGAAGGGGGAGTGCTGGGAGCAGCTGCAGCCACCTGGCGACCTCACAGATGCAAGAGGCAGAGCTGAGAGGCAAAAGCACCTGAGGCCTCAATGACCACCAAGCGTGTCCTGTGCCGACCCCCAACCACACACCTCTTAGGAGGGACCCTAGAGTGTCTGCTCGGCCCCACGTGCCATCGAGTGGGGGCACAGCCGGCAGCACTTTCATGAAAGGATGTGGACACAAGAGGTAGGAGACCAGGGCTCTGGCCGCCACTCAGCTTTGTCACTTTCAAGCTGTGAGATCTCAGGCAAGTCACTCCTCCCTGTAAAATGGGAATAATTAGAGGGCCGCCTCACAGGGCTGGGCTGGGGAAGTGTGATACTCTAGGTAAGGCTTTTTAAAAATTATTGTTTATTTACTGATTTTGAGAGAGAGAGAGAGAGAGAGAGGTCAATTTGTTGTTCCACTTATGTATGCATTCATTGGTTGATTCTCATATGTGTCCTGACCGGGGACTGAACCTGCAACCTTGACACAGCAGGACGATGCTCTAACCAACTGAGCTACCCGGCCAGGGTCTAAGGGAAGCATTTTGCACACAGTGGCTGGTACCTCTAGGCATTGAATTCATTTGCTTAGTCATCCACTAATTTATTCAACAACAGTTATTGAACATCTAAGTAATTGTACTGATTTGAGGTCTGTGGATGTAGCTGTGAAAAAATAATAGGCAGTCAGAGAAATCGGCTGTTATATTATTATAAGAACCCGACTCTTCCCATTATTATTCGTGGCTTTGCCGACAAGGCGCTCCGAATATGTTGGTAAAAGTCAGGGGAGATTTGGCAGAAATGGTTTTCCTGGGCCTGGCCCTGTAGGTGGCGACGGAGGGAGAGAGGCTGGGGGCAGCGAGGAGGGCTCTCCCGAGGAGGTGCCTGGAGACCTGGCGCTGACTCACTCAGCAGACGTTGGTTAAGCACCCGCCCTGTGCCCGCTGCTGTGAAGTGTGTGAGGAGCTGGGGATGCCAGGGGAGGAAGGCAGGGGCCTCACCCTCTCTGGCTCTCAGCCGCGAGGAGGGGACAAGATAGGTGAACGGGCAGGTGGTTGCATTGGAGTGACTTGTGCTGGGACAGAGAGGGCGACGGTCCTGGACCAGGTGACAGCTGAGCTGAACTTTGCAAGGCAAATGGGAACTAGCCAGGAGGGATGGAGCAGTGCCTCCCAGCTCTCCGCGCGGCAGGTTGAAGTTCAAGTGGGGAGGCGCTGAGGGATGTCTTCTTTCAGAGGCTGTGGCTGCCCTGACGGAGCCGGGAATGAGCCAGCTCCATCAAGGAAATGCATTCACTGGCTCATATGGCTAAACAGCCCAGGGCTCACGCGGTGGCTTCAGGTGAGGCTGATCCGGTGACTCAGTGGTGTCACTGAGAAACCAGGTCTCCCCGTCTCTCTGTGGCGCCCTCTGCAGAGGGTGTTTATGATGGCAGCCAACATCCTGGCTCACTGCCTGGCCTGGGTCCCAGGTTGGTAGCCTGTTGATGAGGCCACTGGGGTCACTGGTCTACATTCTGACCTGATCCTGGACCTTGGGAAAGGCGGGCATTGGGAGGGATCAGCTCCCCCGCAGCACCACACTGATCTCCAGAGGAGAAAGGGTGTAGAGGTCAGGAGGTCAGATTTGGAAGGAGATAAGCCAGGCTGGGGAGCTTGGACTCAATCCAAGGATGATGGAAGCGAAGGGCTGACTTGATCAGACGGATCTGAGAAAGATCTCCCTGGCGGCTGAGGAAGGCATGGATCAGAGGAGGGCAAGCAGAGGCGGGGAGCCCAGCAGGGTGGCGGTTCTGGTAGAGGGCAAAGGGGTGGCTGTGTGAGGAGATGGACAGAAACGGGAGACTGATGGGCATGGAATGAAGCGCAGGGACGAGCCCAGGGCAGCTCCGGAGGATCTGCTTTGGGAACCGGTGGGAAGAGGGACTGGGGGGCAGGCAGTGCAAAGGAGCAGGCAGGAGGCTGTGGTCCCTGTGGACGGACGGGTTGAGGTGTCTGAGATAACCAAGCTCAGATGTACAGAAGGCAGTTGGTTGGATATGGGGGTCCGGAGCCTGGGGTGGGCGTGAGAGACCAACAGGAGGGTTTGGAGCAGCCAGGAGGACAGCAGGGGAGCTGCTGCCGAGGAGCAGGGCGGCCCTCCCTGTCCAGAGATGGGGGAGACCATGATGCCAAGTGTCCTTCGGGTTTACAGATAACAGCGCTGGTGACCTTGGCAAGAACAGTCTGTGTGGAGCGGCAGAGGGTGAAGTGGCACTGCCTGGGGTTGGGGAGCGAGTGGGAGTTGAGCTCAGGATGGAGGGGTGGGAGCAACCTTTTAAGAAGCTCAGCTCAACCAAGGAAAAGGCAGCTGTAGCTTTAGCTGACAAGGGTCCTTAAAGGTGATCATGGAGCGAGGGAACTGTGTGCGTGCGTGCGTGTGTGCGCACGTGTGTGTGAGTGTATGTGGGGGTGGGAGGTTTAAGATGGAGGAATTTAAACAGGTTGATGTACCGAGGGAAATAATGAGGGAGGAAAGATGCATGAGGATTGAGGACCAAGGTGCTCCCGAGTGTGTGTGTGTGTGTGGTGTGTGTGGAGTATGTTAATGTGTGTGTATGTGTGTGAGTGTGTGTGTGGAGTATGTTAATGTATGTGTATGTGTGTGAGTGTGTGTGTGGGAGGATGGAGTGTGTGTGTATGTGTGTGAGTGTGGGGGGTGGAGTGTGAGTGTGTGAATGTGTGTATGTGTGTGAGTGTGTGTGTGTGGAGTGTGGAGCCTGGGAGCGAGGCTGGCCTTGGAGGCGGAAGGCACAGCTACACCTGGAGGTGAGAAGGAAGGAGCAGGGTGCTGGGTGTGGGGCAGGCCTCGGAGGGCTTCCGGCCAGATGGCCTCAATTCTCTCTGGAAGTGGGAGGCAAGGTCATGCGCTAAGAGCCCTGCAGCCGGTGGGTGGGGGTGGGGTGCAGGAGGAGCTAAGGGGAGCAGGAAGGATGCTCCGTGCCAGCCCCGGAGCCCTGGATGTGCCCTATCAGAGCACGGCTTGCTTGAGGAGCCAGCAGTCCCCGGGCCAGGCTGGGCGTGGGGCATGCAAGTAGGTGGGTCAGGCCAGGGTTGGCAAGAGGATGGGGCCTTCTGGGGCTCCAGGCGGGACTCAGCAGATGGTGAGCACACCTGTTTGGCTGGATCAGAAACAGGCTGGAAAGCCTTGAGGACTGACCTGGGAGAGGAGAAGCCCAGGTAGCCGGGAAGGCCGGGGAAGCAGGGGGTCACTGCGCAGGAGAGGGGCGTGAGCAAAGCAGCGCTGGTCTAAGGACTGGCATCCAGCTGCACGTCCTCGATGGAGAGAGCAAACTGAAGGCAGGAACCCGGAGTGGACACATCTGAAGGGAGCATCTCAGGTGTCAGATGTCACTGAGGAAGAGCTATTGGCTCCAAAGGTCAGCCCCAGGAGCCCCAGTGGCCATGGCCTTCCTGGCCCACAGAGCCTGGCTGCCTCGCACAACAGGAAACCGGCTTTTAGCCCTGCTGGGGTGCTCAGTGGGGCCCCTGCTTCAGAAGGAGACCTGTAACCCATTTCAGCTAAGGCGATGCGGGATCCTCCCAACAATCAGATGAGGTCAGAATTATTGTTCCCTTTGAGAGATGGAGGGACCGAAGTTCAGAGAGGCCAAGTCACTCCCCTCAGGCCACACAGCAAGCGAGAAACAAGGCCTGAGGTCTTGGCCGGCTCTACGCCTGCATTTTCCCTGCTGTTTCTGTCTCCTCTGCCACTTCACTGGGGGCTTATACCCCACCCGACTTCATTCTGGCAGGTTCTAGGTGGTTCTGGACCAGGGAAATTTTCAGGAACTTGGATCTAAAGCTCAGTAACTCCAAATGGCCCAGAGGGACCTGGATGCTATGCACTGGCCCTGGGAGAAGGCCAGGCTCAGCACCCTGAGGCCAGGATGAGGTGGGACCCCTGGGTTCACACTGTCACCGCCAGAGGGCGCCCACTGTTGCCCAGGTGAGGGCGAGGGGCGGTCCCCTTCCTGGCTTCCGGAAAAACAGCCTGGGCTCCCGGATCTGGAAACTGCCCCTCATGGGTCCAGGGAGCCCCCTCACCTCCTGGCGTCTACCTTCCCAGGCCCTGCTTTGCCCAGGGAGTCAGGTTTCCCGGGGTGGGTGCCAGGAAGCCCGGGGTCTCCTTGCTGACCTCCTCCGGGTTCTGCCCTGCCCTGCCCTCCCCCAGCTCCACTCACAGATGTGCCTGCCTCACCCTCAGCCCCGTTCTCACGCAGCCGCAGTGCTGAGGCCGCACCAGCACCAGATTGTCACCTCCGTCACCTTCTGTCAGCCTCTGCACAGCCCTGGGTGGGAGTGTGGGCCAGTCCAGATTACCAGCTGGGCCCAGAGAGGGGGAGGGCAGTGCCCTGGGCCACACAGCCCGCTAGTGGGCTGGAGGGTGAGGGGGTGGGGAAGGGAGGAATCGGTGCATTCCTGTCTGGCAGGACTGAGAGGGTGGGGGCCCTGGAGGGAACTCCCCAAGCTTCTTCCCAACGTAGCCCACCTCCTCCCTCTGTCCCGACCGGCTTCACTTCTCCCCCGGCTTCCAGTCCAGGGAGCACCTCCTCCCGACTCCCTCTAGGGCTCAGCCAGGTTTTTGCTTAGATCCTGCCACCCTCCCTCCCCCACCCCAGGGCTGCCTGCCTGCCCGCCTGCCTGCTGCTCCCTCCCCAAGCTTAGACCCTTGGCTGTGGCCACGGAGGGCCTGGCGGGGGTCCCAGGCACCACACCGCAGGGCCAGAGCCCGGGACAGTCCCAGTCTGTCTGGCAGGGATGTGAGTTCAGGATTGGCTGGCGCTTCCCCGCCTTTGGGAGGAGGGAGCTGTGAGGGGAGGCCGGTGGCTCTTTCAAGGTCACCCTCCTTCCCTCTCCCAGGTCCCTGCTCAACTTTTGTCCCTTCTGCCTCACCTTGAGGAGGGAGGAGGCAAGGTGCCTAACAGGCAGGCGGCAGAGGAGCCCTGGGGAGAGGAAGGCTTTTGGGGCTCCTGGCATTTATCCTTCCGCAAATCCTGAGTGCCTACGCCATGCCAGGCACGGAGAACTTCGCAGCAGTGAACACGGTGGACAGTCCCTGTCTACAGCCCAGCGGGGAGACAGACGGGATATAAACAGTCACACGAATAATGTGAACGTGTGTCCCTAGCCGGGTGACAAAGGGCTTCGGTCTGGTTTCCCTGGGGACCTCGGGGTGAGGAGCCTCATCCAGGCCTAGGGCGGGAGGCAGCTCAGACGCGCCCAAGACTTTAAGGAGGCCTGGGTGGGGGCCCCCGCAACCTCAGTTTCCTCAAAGGGAAAATGCAGGAAATAATTGTGCCCGCATCACGGGGTTGCTGCAAGCATCCTGGCCTGCAGCCCTCAGAAAGGAGGCCCTGTCCCCCTCCCGAGGGAGGGCGAGGGGGGCGCTCGGTGAGGATGGTGGGGTGGGAGGATGGCGAGCGGGTCTCACCAAGCCCAGAGATGGCCTCCGGGAGGAAAGGGACCCCAGTCCTCGGTCCCGTTTTGGAGCCCTGCTGGCCCCTCTGCTGCCTAAAGCTGTAGGGGAGGAGTGTCTGGTTCCCTGGCTGCCTCTCCTCTCCCTCCCACACCCCTTGTCCCTGGCCACGTGGCACCTCTGCGCCCTTACCTGGGGGAGTGTGACGCCTGACCCAGGGGCTGGGGCGCCAGGGAAAGTGTGTGGCATTTGGTCCCCCCACCTACCGAGACCAGGTCCCTCAGAGCAGCCGACTCCCCTTGGCCCCACAGCCCCAGGGCGGCAGGGAGGGGGTGCTGTCTCTTTAAGAGCCTTCAGGCTGCTGGGAGCAGATGGCCAGGCCGACCGACCGGGGCCCCTTGTCCTTTGTGTGGCTTTGCACAAAAGAGGGGGCCAGCTGGGGAGGGGGCAGCTGCAGCAGGTGGGAGGGTGGGGCCTTGCCCCTCCCCCTTCTAACCCCGCCGCCATGGCCCTTGGGGAGCGTTTTCTCACTAGGATGCCCCTCCTCTCTGCATCCTGTGGCCCCTACAGTCACCCCCAAATTCCTAGGAAAATCCCTCCCATATTGTGTCCCACTTTGTAGGCAAAAGCATCATCACACCGGTGGCTGCGAACTCCCCTTCCAAGTCCAAGGAATGAAGCTCCTCTCCCTGCCCCCACCTCCAGAGCAGAATCTTCGGGTGGAGCGCCAGGCTCTAGGGAGATGGGAGAACAGAATTAGGTTCTTATGTGTACGTGTGCGAGGTGGGGGATGCTGGGGACGGAAGGATGCCAGGGGCTGGGGGGACCCTGGGCGGCCCTGGAGGAGGGGACAGACTATGCCTAAATCTGAGGCCTGGGCCAGGGACTGGGCGCTAGGCCTGGGGAGAAAGAGGAGGCAAGGGTGGGGGTGGGGAACCCAACCGAGGCCCTGCCTAATGGGGTTCCGGTGTGGGCAAGATGGAAGACTCCATCGTAGGAGAGGGCTGTGTGCAGTGATGGCCGCCTGCCAGGCAGGAGGGGACTGAGATGACAGCCTTCTGAAGCCTGGAGGTGCTGGGGGCGGGGTGCAGCAGACCCCTCGGTCAGGTCTGCTCTGGGCCCATTCATTCCCCTCCTTTGTCCTGACCTTCCCACCCCGGGGCTGGGTGCCCAATCCGAGACTTGAGTGGAGGGAAAAGGCCCCGGAGCTGAGCTGCGGCTGGAGGTGTGGCGGGCAACGTGGCCGCGGGCTGGGTGGCCCCAGGGTGGCCCCATGTGGCCCGACAGAGCCACCGCCGGGTGGAGTCCCGGCTGACTTTGCCCAACCGCCCGCAGGAGCCCCCAGGACTAGGAGGCCCCAACCAGGTCCTGAACCGACCGCAGGACCCGGGCCGCCGGCCTCTGGCAGAGGGTGGGGGCGGGGATCCCGGGCTGGGCCCTGGGCTGCTTCTAAATTTAGGAATCTGATTACAGAGTGAAGGGAGCGGAGGGTGCGAGTGCCGGCTCGGCTCGGCCTGGGCACGGCGGGTGTGCCCGGCGGACGGGGTCTGGGAGTCGGGGGCTGGGCGGGCGGGGGCCGTGTGCGCGGCCGCACGTGCCGGGGCTGCGGGGACCGGGCCCGCACCGCTCGCGGGCTCAGCGCCGCCGGGTGCGCGCCGGCTCTTTGTGCGCCTGGCAGGGTGGCTGGGTCTGGCTGTGAAACTCTGCCCACCCCCACCCCCACCCATCTCCGTCTGTGCCGCTCTGCCCGCTCCCCGGGCTGTCACTCTGCCCGAGCTGGTCCTGGGGGAGGGGGATGCTGCTCCCGGCGCGGGTGACAGTGAGCCCGAGGGGAGGAGACCAGCTCCCCCCTCCCGCGGGCCAGGCCTCTCCCCGCACCTCTCGCTCCCTGCCCCTCAGTCCCTTGTGCCGTGGTGGGGTGTGCACTGCAGCAACCAAAGGGAATCGGGGTGACCCCTGGGGACCCACAGATGCACCAGAGGCTAGGTTTGGTCGAGGAGCTCTTGGAGGAATTCATTCCTGGCCTGTCCGGCCTCCCATCCGTTCTGGCCCCCAAGGGCGCCTGAAGAGGGGGGGTCCCCCCTGCGGAAGGCGGGGGGGCGGGGAGTTCCTTGGCAGGAAGGGAAATGAAGGAAAAGCTGGGCTCCACCCGGGCGGGCAGGCCGGCGGCCTCAGGGCCCCCGGGGCGGGCGGCAGCAAGCCGAGCCCACTGGTGGGTGGGACTGGCGTGCGCGTGGGTGGGGATGACCCCCGGCTACTGCTGGGGGACAGCGAGGTCTCCCCCGGGGGCCCGTCTGAGCGCCCCGGGGGCCCGCGGAGGGAGGCGCTCCCCACTGCGGCCCTGACCCCACCCCCGGGAGGTCTAGCCCCGGCCCCCAGGCCCCGCCCCCGGGGCCCTCCCTCCCACCCCAGGGCCAGATGTTCAGCTGGCGGAGGCATCGGCTGGGGGAGGGGTGCTGAGGCCGCAGCCGGCACTACTTCCCTGCCAGCAGCTTCATTGTGTGCGCGAGGAGCGAGCGGCGGCGGAGAGCGGACGGGCGGGCGGGCGGGCGAGCAGCAGCCCGAGCGCCGGGAGAGGGGGAGCGAGCGCGCCGGGAGCGTGCGAGGCGGCGCCCGCGGCTGCGCTCCGCCCGCACCCGCATCCGCACCCGCACCCCCCGCCGCGCGCGCCGTCCCGCCGCCGCCTCCACATCCCCGCCGGCTGCGGGCGCAGGCAGGGGTCTGGTCGGGACAGGGCTAGCCGCCCGCGGACTGGCATCCCGGTGAAACCGAGAGACACGGAGCCCGCGGGGGGCGCCAGTGGCGCTGCCGTGCCCGCTCGCGGACCTGCGTGGGTAGGGGGACGGTGGGGCTCGGGGCGCCCCGAGGGCAGGGCGCCCTCACTTCCCCCGGGGGAGCCCCCGTCCCGGGGGGCGCACAGAGCGAGCGCGCCCCGCAGCCGCACCGGATCTTGAGCTCGTTCCCCTGCGCACCCCACTTCTACACAAACTTTTCCGACGCCCTCGCCCGCGGGGGTCGCGGAGAGCGCGGGGCTGCCCGCTGGGCTCCCGCCTCGCCGGACCCCAGCCACGCCGACCTCCTGCCTCTCGTAGCCTCAGTGGCGACCTCTCCAGGCCGGGCCGGGCACGGCACTCGAGGCGAGCGCGGCAAGCCCCGGCTGCTCTCCGAAGGCTCCCGCGCCCCCCGGGGCAGCTGGGCGCGGTGATGCCCTCGGTGATGGAGAAGCCGAGCGCGGGCTCCGGGATCCTGTCCCGCAGCCGGGCCAAGACGGCGCCCAACGGCGGACAGCCTCACTCGGAGGATGACAGCAGCGAGGAGGAGCACTCGCACGGTGAGCCCCGCGGCCCAGGGTTAAGGCCCCCCCCCACCCGCGGACTCGGAGTGGGGGCGCGGGGCGGGGCGGGGAGGGCGGCCGACCACTGGCGCATTGCACTGATGGTTCCTGCCCTCCTTGGGTTGGAGCCTGTGCCTCGCTTCTCCCCGAAGCCTGCGGCTGCCGGCACGGAATCTGGAGGCTGGGCCCCTAGCTGCCCGCCTGCGCCCTGAGGGAGTAGGGCGTCCCTCACCCTCCCACCCACAGCCTGGGCCCCTCGGACCTTGCCACCTTGCAAGGGGCTGAGGTCGGGCTGGGCAGGGTCTGGGAAGACACCACACCAAGCTGGGAAGCTCATGTGGTGGGGAGGAGCCTTGGAGTCCTGCAGGGCTGTGGTCCAGGTCTAGGGGCAGCCCTTCAACCGCCCCCTACCCCTGCCAGAACAAAGGGCTCGGCCTGGTCTGGGCTCTAAAACTGGTCCCTTGTCCTCCCATGAGCCCTCCTCCCTTCCCCCCTCCCTCGCCCCCCCCCTCCCCATAGGCTATGACTAGGCAGGGTCTCCCTATTCCAGTTCCTTGTATGGCTGAGGGTTATGGGGGAAAGATGAAGGGAAAGTGAGCCTCCTGAAAGGTGGGGGCCCTGGGTGCTCAGGAAGAACTCCAGGCCACCTCCCCCGCCACATCCTCCCATCCTCCCACCCTCCCTGGAGTCCTGACTGCCTCCTCCTGGCTCCACAGACAGCATGATCCGCGTTGGAACCAATTACCAGGCCGTAATCCCCGAGTGCAAGCCTGGTGAGTGGCAGGACAGGCTGCACAGGGAGGGGCGGCCAGGGCCCAGGGCTTGGCCCTGAGCCTCACCTAGGGGGAGCCCTTGGCTGGCGCCCACTGGAAGGACAGCCAGGCGGGCAGGAGGGGGTGGGTGGCCCCATGGCATGGCCAGTTTTCCTGCACTGCCTTCCTGTCTGGGTCTCTGCCCCTCCTCCTTTCTGGGCCTCACCTCGCAGGCCCCACTGCTCTGCCACCCTCAGGCCAGCGCCGCGAGGCTGCTGAGTGTCTTCCCTCCGCCTCTGCCTTTCAGAGAGTCCCGCACGCTACAGCAACAAGGAGCTGAAGGGGATGCTCGTGTGGTCGCCCAACCACTGTGTGTCGGATGCCAAGCGTGAGTGGGTGGGAGCCTGGGGTCATGCACATCCCTGGGAGCTGGGGGCTGGTGTTCCTGCCAGTCTGCCCCAGAAGTGGGCTGGAGGCTGAGGTGTGGGTTCAGTCCCTGCCCTGGGGCTCAGGCCTGAGGTGTACGCCCCTGTGTGTGTGTGGGGGGGGGTTGGAGGGGGGGCAGGGGTAGGAGTTGTAATCTCTCATCCAAGATCCGGCCCCATCCACCCCGCAGTTGACAAGTACATTGCAATGGCCAAGGAGAAGCATGGCTACAACATCGAGCAGGTGAGCCTTGGACCCAAGGGGTTGGGTGGGGAGCAGACAGTGCTGGGCTGGCTCAGACTGAGTCGTGCCCTCTCCCGGACCAGGCACTGGGCATGCTCCTGTGGCACAAGCATGACGTGGAGAAGTCCCTGGCCGACCTGGCCAACTTCACCCCGTTCCCCGACGAGTGGACCGTGGAGGACAAGGTGCTGTTTGAACAGGCCTTTGGCTTCCATGGCAAGTGCTTCCAGCGGATCCAGCAGATGGTAAAGCCCTCCACCCCCGCCGCCGCTCCTCAGCCCCTCCTTTCTGACGCGCCTGCCCGGGGCCGACACTCGGTGGCCCCAGCCTCTGGCGTTGCCCCTCCAGCTGCCCGACAAGCTGATCCCCAGCCTGGTGAAATATTACTACTCTTGGAAGAAGACCCGGAGCCGGACCAGTGTGATGGACAGACAGGCTCGGCGGCTGGGGGGCCGAAAGGACAAAGAAGAGAGGTGGGGGCCCAGGGGTGAGCCAGGGTGTGGGAGGGACCACACGGAGCCCCGGGGGCCCTGCCTCCGCCTCACTCCTCCTCTCGCCCTGTGTCAGCAGTGATGAGCTCGAAGAGGGTCGAGGAGTTGTGAGTGAGGGAGAGCCAGATGCCGGAGACCCCAAGAGAGAGGTGAGGTCTTAGAACTGGCCCACTTGTCTACCCTCCCCTTGGGCTCTGCGCCACCACCGTCCTCTCCTTTCTCTGGCAGCCTCTGCCCTCTCGGCCTCTGAATGCCCGCCCAGGTCCCGGGAAGAAGGAGGCCCAGGCCTCTCAGTATCGCCACCACCCACTGAGGACGCGGCGGCGCCCCCCCAAGGGCATGTACCTGAGCCCCGAGGGCCTCACTGCCGTGTCAGGAAGCCCAGACCTTGCCAACCTCACACTTCGAGGCCTCGATTCCCAGCTCATCTCCCTCAAGCGTCAGGTGGGGGCGCGAGGAAGGAGGGCATGCAGAGGGAGCAGTCGGCAGCTGGGAATCATGACTGGGCAGCTGAGGTGTCAGGGACGTGGTGCAGGTGCCAAGCCTGCTTCTGCCCCTGCCCTTGCCTTCTGGGCTGCTGGGTGACTTGGCATTCTCCCACTGGTCCGTGAACAGGAGTGAAGCACAGCATTGCCCCTGCTGAGTGGCTGTGAGGGTGGAGTGAGCTAGTGGTGGGTGGCAAAGAGCTTTGTGGGAAGTGGCACTGGTGTGTACAGGACGAGAGTCCCGGCATGGAGAGCTTGATGTCCCTTCATTGCCTGGCCTTCCAGGTGCAAAGCATGAAGCAGACCAATAGCAGCCTCCGCCAAGCCCTGGAGGGCGGCATTGACCCACTCCGCCCCCCTGAGGTGAGGCTGCTCTTGAGTTGGGGTGCGGGAAGGGGTCCTCTTGGAGGTGGAGCGGAAAGGGGCGTTCTGCTTGGAGAGCAGCGCCTCCATTTTTATGTTTTTGAGCGTAAAGGATTTATCCCTTGCTCTTTAGGCCAACACCAAGTTCAACTCCCGCTGGACCACAGATGAGCAGCTTCTGGCTGTGCAAGGTGGGTGTGACTTTGAGGGACCAGAGGTCCCCAGGAATCTCTTCCCCACCCTCGGAGGAGCTGGGTGGAGGGGAAGGGTCAGGAAGTAACTCGTTCTAAGGTGCCCCCTCTGCTACCCTCTGGCCCTCACAGCCATCCGCAGGTACGGCAAAGACTTCGGGGCTATTGCAGAGGTGATTGGGAACAAGACTCTGACCCAGGTGAAGACCTTTTTTGTGAGCTACCGGCGCCGCTTCAATCTGGAGGAGGTGCTGCAGGAATGGGAGGCTGAGCAGGATGGGGCCCCTGGAGCCCCGGTCCCCATGGAGGAGGCTAGGAGAGGGGCTCCCTTGCCAGCCCCAGCCCTAGAGGAAGATGACGAGGTGAGAAGGGGTGAGAGGTACCCTTCAGAGAAGAGAGGAAAGGAACCGCCTACGTCCCCAGGTTGGGCTGAGGGTGTGGCGGACCCAGGTTTCTCACTCTTCTCTTTCCTTTCAGGTCCAGATTACATCTGTCTCAACATCTGTGCCCCGACCCGTGCCCCCTGCGCCACCCCCCCCTCCACCTCCCACCTCGCTGTCCCAGCCACCCCCATTGCTGAGGCCTCCTTTGCCCACGGCTCCTACCCTGCTTCGCCAGCCACCCCCACTACAGCAGGGCCGCTTCCTCCAGCCCCGGCTGGCCCCCAACCAGCCCCCACCACCTCTTATCCGCCCAGCTGTGGCTGCCTCCCGCCACAGTGCCCGCCCTGGCCCTCAGCCCCCACCCACCCTGATTGGAGCCCCCCTGGAGCCTCCAGCCCCCTCACTCTGAGCCCTGAGGCCCTCCACCCAGAGGCTCCAGAACACCTTTGCTGGATGTGTTGGGCACCCCTGGCTTCAGACAACGGAAGGGGCTAGAGCTCTTGCCAGAGCTTTCTAAGACCCACAGCTGCTGACCACCTTGGGCAGAGCAGCACAGTTCTGACCAGCTCTGGCAGCTGAGCCCATCTGCCACAGCCCAGCGGGGTGGGGCTCAGGGCCCGGGGCCTCTGAGCTGGCCTGAGGGCCCTTGCTCTTCCTGGAGGGGCCCAGTGGCCGCCTCCTGGTCAGCTGGGGTTTGGCCTTTTGGCCCAACCCTTTGTGTAGAGGAGGTCCTGATCGTAGCTTGGGGGGTGGGGAAGGACATTTTAGCCTGTTGGCGGTTCTTCCTTTCCCTCCTTTTAGCAATAAGTCTGGGGTGAGGTAGGGAGGGCTGGAGGGGGGAGGGGGCTAAGAGTCCCCTGGGGCTTGACAGCAGCTGAGACTCAAGGGGCAGCTCTCCCAGCTCTGGCCACAGGGGAGGCCTCCAGGGAAGTGCTGATCTCTGAGGGTGCCCACTTCACTCGCCACCTGAAAGCTTAGAGAAAGAAACAGATGCAGACATGGGTTTATTTTTCAGTGTTTTTTAAAGAAATAAAACCTTCCAAGCTCACCGAGTCCTCTCTCCCTGTTGGTGTAAGGACCCTGGGCTTCCTGACTGCCCTGAGGGTGGGTGGGAAGGGTGCGCCCCGGCCCCAGACAGGAATCCATCCTCCTGCAGGGAGGCGGCTAGGCTGCGTCTTGCCCACAGGGACTGGGTCCCTGCCCAGTGGGGAGAATAAAGAGGAGGAGGTAGCTCAGATTCCAAACATTCTCTTTATTACGTGTTTGATCCAGAGGAGAAACGAAGTGCAGGAGTGGGGGGCTGGGTGGGGAGGGCCGCCTTGCCTGGGAGCCCCTGGCCGCCACCACCCCCTTGGGAGCCAAGCCATGCCCTCCCAGCCCCTCGGAGCACCAGGGCTGTTCCATAGGGCAGGAGGGGGGAGGAGGGAGCCCTTGGTCAGAGCGGAGCCCGAAGCTGGGCTTGGGGGCAGGAGGACTGAGGTTGGCATGGCCCCTTCCTGGGACCCAAGGGCTTTAATTGCCAAGGAGCCTGGCCTGGGAGTGGGGGTGATGAGTAGGGGTGGAGTCATCATAAATCAAAAAAATAATAAAATAATAAAAAATAAAACCCATCACAAAAATGTACAACTCAGGTGAGGGCAGGGGCAGCCTCTGTGCTGGACCCCTTCCCCCATTTCTCAAGAACAGAAACAGCAGAGAAATAAATTAAGGGATGCAGCGGCTGCCACCAGCCAAGCGCCCACCACCAGCCACTCCCACCCTGGCCACAGGTTAGCGAGCTGGGAGTGGCCTGGCCCGGCCCCCACCCAGTGAGGGCAGAGGCCCAGCCCTGCTGCCCTCTCTGGTCCCGCTGGTGGCCTGCAGGCTCTGGGCAGTGTCTCCTGAGAGGAGGGGTGACAGTGTCAGGAAGAAAGGCAAGGCCAGAGGTGAGGGAAGTCACTGCTATGGAACTAGCTGGTGCCCAGGTTAATGCCGATGAACAGAGCAGTGGGGAGAGAAGAGGGACGAGTGAGCGGGCTTCGCTCCGCTTTCAGACAAAAGGCTCTCCCATAATGGAGGACGCCCAGCC
The DNA here is from genome assembly GCA_004026665.1 of Murina feae. Lineage (NCBI taxonomy): Eukaryota > Metazoa > Chordata > Mammalia > Chiroptera > Vespertilionidae > Murina > Murina feae. The sequence goes on from PVJC01001566.1 coordinate 61,609, forward strand.
CAGGCGGCCCCCTGGGGCCCAGGAGCCCATCTGCCCAGCAGTCCCCTCCCCTATCCCAGCCCTAGGGTCAGCCCCGCCTTCTTCCCCGGGAGGGGGTGGAACAAGATGGCACAGACTTTTGAGGGGGGGGGACCAAAGTCCCCACAGCAGCTTGTGGAAGGAAATGCCCAGCTCTGGGAAGGGGGGCAGAGGATACAGTGTGGGGGGAGGCCGGAGCCCCACGCCTCGCTGCCAGCCCACCCACCCCAGGGCTGCACAGCACCCCCACCCCAGCCCCTGGCCCCCCAGGCTCCAGCCCAGGGGCCTGAGGTCAGGGGAAGGCCACCTCTGGTGGTTTGCTTGGAGGGGAGGGGGAGAGGGGAGAAGCCCACAGTGGGCCTGGCGGAGGGCCTGACAGGGAGCTCCACCACTCTTGCCTGAGAGTGTTCCAGCCCTGAGCCACCCTCCCGGGAAACCCCACAGATCCAGTCTCGACTGTCCCAATGGGGCAGGGAGGAAAAGTGGCCGCTGGGATTTTTTTTTTCTTTTTTGTTTTTGGTAATAAAAAAGTTCTTGGTTTAGGCGAAATACTCTGTGCAACCGCAGTACCGAGGGGAGCCCTGCCCCCACCCTCCCTTCCTTTACCTCCTGTGGGAGAGGGGGAGGGCAGCATCTGGGCAGGGGTCAATGTGGGGGGAAAGAACCATCTCCCATCCCCACAAACATGGAAGAAAAAACTGAGCAGGGCGGGAGGGAGAAGTGCCAGCAGGGGGAGACACGCCATCCGCCTGCAGTCTCGCCCAGGTGGGCCGGAGCGGTGGGCCAGCAGCTAAGTCCAGCGGCCCGCCTCCATCGCCCCCCACTCCTGGCAGCCTGTTAAAGCTTCAGCTCGTTGGCTATTTTGGAGGCAATGTTTTTGAAGGCCATGGAGGTGCCCGATATCCGCTTAAACCGCACCCCGTTAAGGGAGAGCCGCGGCAGTTTGCACACCTCCATCTCCCACTGCACGAAGTCCTCGTGGCCCGGCGTGCCGTGCATGCACAGCAGCATGTACTTCTCGTGCAGCTCGCTCTGGCAGCTGTTGGCGTCCAGCACCTTGCGGATCTCCCGCATCATCTCGTTGGGCTCCATGGAGCTCGTGGTCTTCATGCTCCACGTGAAGCGGAGCGAGCGCGGCTTGGCCTCCCGGGACTCCTCCTTCTCCTTGTCACTCCCGCCACTGCCCACCACGTGAGGTCTGTGGAGAGGCAGAGCCACGTCAGCGGGACCAAGGCACCCACCCATGGCACCACCCTGGCACCAGGGACCCTGAGAGCAGAGAGGAGAGGGCGGGCCAGAGGCATGGGTAGTCCTGGCCTCCGCCTGGGCAGAGGTGAGGAGGAGCCAGGCAGAAGCCAGCCTCGGGCGGGGGGGCGGGGGGGGTCAGGGAGGAACGGGGAGCACCGCTCAGCAGCGCGGAGGCCCAGACAGGTGAGCAGGGCTCCTCCCAGCCCGCAGGAGGGCCCCCCTGTGCTGGGTGTGGGGTTCTCTGAGGAAAAGAGAAGCCTCAGGGTGGTGAAGGGTGGCAGCAGGAGAGGAGCAGGAGGCGTGGCAAGCCCGAGGCTGGGGCAGGGCCGTGCTGGCTCCAGCCCTCTCACCTGAGAGTCTCCACTCGATCTTTGCTTTCAGGTTCGTTCAGGTTCCTCAAAAAACAGAGCGAGGGAGAGTTTAGTGCTGAGACTTCTCACTCCTTCCACCACCGCTGACCCAGGTGAGGCAGTCCATCCAGGGAGGTGCCACCGAGGCAGGCAGGACCCGGCCCTGAGGCCGCTTTCCTGTCACCTGGCAGGCCAACAAGGCTCTGCGGTACCTCACACTGGCAGCTGACTGTCCCTTTCCAACAGGGAGCCCCGCCCCTCCCCACAGTCCCAGAGGAGTGTGCTGGGGAGGGAGGCTGTGGAAGTGTAGGCACCCGCACCCAGCAGTCGCCGGGCAGGCAGGGCCCCCCGGCCCACGGCCAGGCTGCTGTACCGGGGTCTTCTCAAAACCACAAGCCTCTGGGGGAACGGGCTGGGAGCTCAGAGGGTCAAGCTCTGAAACTGCTTCGATGTGCTCAGGGATGGTGCCTGGGGCCTGGTGGAGAGAAGGGCTCAGACTGGCTCACCTCCCCCAGTCTTTGATAACTCCCCTGCCTGCCAGGCTGCCCAGCCATCCGATTATACAGAAGAGGACAAAGGGCAGGGCAGGGCAGACACCTGGGGTGTGGGGAGAGGTCTGGCCCCGCTGAGCGGCTTCTCCAGCTCCTGGCTGGAAGATGGGTGCCTGGAGCTGGGAAATTGGGGGTTGCAGAGGAGGGCAGGGTGTGAGAGAGAGAGAGCAGCAGCAGCACATGTAAAAGGAACACAAAGACATCAGACACACAAATGCAGACAAGCGCACTGCGCGCCTGGAGCCAGGGCTGCGCAAGGGAAGGAGCCTGGCTGCTCTCTCCGCCACACCTGGCTCTTGCCCTGTGGGTGGAGGCGCCTGCAGGGCTGGCCCCCACATGAGTCAACAGCCAGCCATGCAGTGAAGAGCTGGGTGGGGTTTGGTAGGTGGAAGGGGAAAGCCTGAAGACCCTGTCTCGGCTGTTTCTCCGTCAGCTGGGGCACCAATGTGCCTACCAGGTGTCCCAGCACAGGGCCTGGGCTGACAACCTTAGGAAACCTGGCCCTTGGTCTTCAGCTTGGCACTTGGCCCACGCAGACCTCCAGAGAGGATGTTGAGGCCCAGGGGTGGGGGCAGAGCCAGGATCCGGCCTGGGAAGGGAGATCTCCCCTTTTGCCAGGGCCTAGAAAATCCCAGCTCCTGGCGCTTTGGAAGCCACAGGCCATGGCTGTGTCAGCCCAGAAGGGGGGCAGGCGGCTCGGTTCCGTCAGATACTGCTGGAGGCAGCACGTGTGCTGGGGGTGGTCCGAGCTCTGCAGGAGCTGCCGGCCTCATTTGTGAGGCAAGGGCTCCTTGGGCCCAGTGGCGGCAGACTGAAGCCCCGAGTCCCTGCAGTACCTCCAAAGTCCTGACATCCCTGGGACAGGGGCAGGAGGTCACAGAGCCCAGGGGTTCACAGGGATAGAGAGAGGGGAGCCAGGAGACCCAGAATGAGAGACCATCCCAGGTGCACTGTCAACCTCGGCAGGGAGACCCTCTTGGGAGCGCATGCACAGACAGGGGAAGGGCCAGGACACAAACCCCATGTTCGAGACCAGAGACCAAAACCCAGAGGTGGGGGTGGGGGAGGAGCCAATCTTAAAGGGAGAATTCCCTCAGAAGACCCCTTTGCTTGGGGATAGGCCCTTCATCTTCAAAGCCATTTGCCCCGAGTGGGCAAATGTGGCCTCATGCGGCAGCCCAGTCCGAGCCGTCTTCATCCCTTTAAGATGGCAGGGGGCCATTCCGATGTGGTTAGCAGACGGAGGGGGAGCAGGAGCCAGAAAAGGGGGGTTAGTGACAGAGGAGGACACGGACACAGGACACAGGACACAGGACAGACACACACACACACACAGTGGGCTCAACGCCTACCTTCTGGCAAACCTGAAAGACAGATTTCTAAAAAAACAAACAAAAAAAGACAAAATAAAAAAAGAAATAAAAAAACAAAAACAAGACGGCATGTGGATAAGCAGGTTCAAGGGTCACCCCGTTTGTGGAAGAGCCGCTCAGCGAGACTAGAGTCCCAGGCACGGGATCTGCTCGCGCCCACCTGCAGCCGCGCCTCAACTCCAGGCCGGCAGGGGCATGGTTTCTGTCTACTGCAGGTGAGCGGGCTGAAGCAGGAGGACGGCAGGCCGCCTGCTCTCTCAGGCCTCCTGCTGCTTCCTGAGCTACGCTGAGGTGGCAGAGGAAGGGTGGGATAGAGACAGGGACTATCCCAAGAGGCCAGATTGCTGGATGCACCTCAAGAATCAAAACTGTCCCTTTGGTGGGGAGCCAGGTGTGGTTCCCACACAAGAAAATCAGTGCATCAGGCTGCGAGGGCGGAGGCCGCCCTGGGCCCCCCACCAGCTGTTTCACTTATGGGCTTCATCCTGGCAACCCTGGGCCGGAGATCATGGCTGTAGCAGAGGGAGTGGCTGCAGCGAGACCCAACCAACCAATTGGGTTCGGGGAAAGGAGGTCAGAGGGGGCAAGACAAGAGACCAGGAAAAACTCCTTGCTGGCCTAGCCTGGCTCAGGTCTCATGACTTTGCAGCTGCATCACCAAATATAAGTTTCCATGGGAACCCAGGAGAAGAGGGGGCTTTTATTTTAGCATCTGAGTTCACACTCTCCTAGAGAGGAGGCGGCATCAGCATGGGCCATCTGCTCAGGCCAGAGAATGAGGTGTATGTATAAGGAGTTGGGGAGACCTAAGAGGGACAAGGAGGGTCTGGGCACCTGAGTTATTGACAAAGATCCAATTTTGTAGGCTTCTAGAAGCCTCTTTTAACCCCAAGACCCAAGCCCAGTTCCAGGTACCTCCATCCCACCCTCAGGCAGGCAGGAAGGCCTGGCCTCACTCTGCCATCTTAAGGCCCCTACTCACCTTCGTACAAACTTGGAGGTGAATTTGCTGAAAATGCTCCCGGAAGCCCCCCGCCGGCCCTGGCTGTTGCCAGAGGGAGAGGCTGGGCTTACACCGTAGGGCAAGTTCTGCTGGTCGCGCACCTGCCGGAGCTGCCCAGCATGGAAGGTGCTCCGACTGGACACACCCCGAGGGAAATTAGTTCGGTCTGGGGCTCCTCCACTGCTGCTGATGTTGTGGGCGGAGGGGGAGGCAACAGGGACACGCTGGGGGGCTGTGCTGTGGGAAAAGAGGGGAGGGGTGGGGAAATGCATCAGGGCCCGAGAAGCCATCACAGCCAAGCACCTGGAGCCCTGGTGGGAGCAGGGAAGGAAAATGCTAGGGCAGAGGCAGCCATCACAGAGGACACAGGAGGGGTGTGACCACTGAGGACACTGGGAAGGAGGACATTTAGGTGAGGTGGGAGGAGATGGTTTGGGGGAGGGAGGGAGGCAAGGAGGGATACGTGTGTGGAGAGCAGTACAGGCTGGAGATGTGGCTCCTTGGGAGCTAGGCAGCTGGAACCTCAAGGGGACAATGTTGACCAACCCTCAAGGGTGAGTCCCTGTGATGCTGACTGTTCCTGGGTCCTAAGGAAGTCCAGGAGGCTCAGAACCAAAAGGCTTCCTTCTGGAGCCTCGGGATGGCTTCGGGCATATCTGCTCTGAGGGGAGACTGGAGGAAAAGAGGGGGGCATTAAGCCATTTTTTGTTCCTTCCATTTCCTGGCTGCAGGGGACAAAGCCATTTCTTGTGGCTAAGATGACAAGACCAGAGCAGGACCAGGCGGGAGGAAATGGTTGGAGGCAGGGGGCGGGACAGGTGTAGGGCAGCAGGTGCACCAGCTGCCCCAGCACACTTGCCTGGGCCGCGGCACCTCACAGTTACTGTCCGTGGGGGGCAGCCCAGTGGCCTTGTTGGGGTGCACGGAGGCCGACATGGATTTCTGGTGCTGGCGGGGTCGGGCCGCAGAGACTGCGGCAGAAGCAGAAGCCGTGGAGGCCCGGGACCCTGGCATGGTTAGGCTAGGAGACAAAAGCAGCGGAGAGGCCTGGGTTAGGGGTGGTGGGGCGGGAGGCTGGGTGAGGAAGCCAGGGCAGGCGGGAAGGGCTACAGCTGGGAGCGTGGCAGGATGCAGGGCAGCCCCAGGAGCAGCAGCGGGACACCAGTCAGAGCTGAGGAGGATGGAGCTAGGATCGGAGGGCGGGGTGAGGAAGGTGAGGGGGTGCAAGGCCTGGAGAGGAAACCAAAGTGCAAGAAAGCCAAGGGGCAACTGCCTCCAGCCACACTGGTCTCCTAGGAAGTCTAAGAACAAGGAGATTTCCTCTCAGAAAGAGCAGGGGTTGCTAAGGGGAGCTGTCATTAGACTCAAGAGAGGCGGAGCCAGGGATGCACAGTAAGAGACGCTGATGGTCCAGGAACTGGGAGCTCTGCTTTCGGGGCACAGCTGGGGTCACCTCCATGTGCAAACCCTGCAGGTGGGCACCTCAGTTCTGCCCTGCCCTGCGCCTGGAGCCCCGGAACAAGCCTCAGCACCGATGCCTAGAGGAGCGGGTTGCCTGGCCCTGGCCGACAGCCAAGATGACCAGGGAGTCACACTTAGTCCACTGCGAAGAGCGGTTGTAGGAGCACAGGGAGAGGGATGGGGTAGGGAGTGGGGAAAGGAGGACGTCTGGTGTGTGGAAAGCTGGACTGGACAGAGCGGACGGAATCCAGGGAGCAGGGAGGGGAGTGGTGCTGCTGACAGAGCTCACCGCCGTGAGAGGTGGCTCCTGGCCCCGGCCTGCTCACCTGTCTTTGCCATTCTGGATGGAGGCTTGGCCAAGGCTGGCCCTCTCCAAAAGCGGGGAATTCCTGCTCCGATTTGTGCTGGTGGAGAGGATGCTGTTCTGTGGGGGAGAGAGAACAAGGCTGTGTTACAGAAAGCCTGTTTCACTGGCGGGGTCACAGCACCCCTTTCCCGCCAGCTTCCCCCAAGAGCAGGCACAGTCGGGGACAGCAGCTTGCTTCTCCTCCGGGCTAAGTCAGCAAAAGGGTCTCGGAGGAGAGGTCAGGTAGGCAGCCAAAGGGCTGGGTCTGGACTAAGAGCTGCCTGGAGAGGACAGGCTGAGGGGGTGGGGACGAGGAGAGGAGGGGAAAGGAGGCCGGGAGGAGACCAGGCAGTGGCTCACCGTGGAGGGGGTGGGGGTGGTCTTCTTCCTCTCTAGGCCGGGCAGGGGGCTGGCAGGCACTCTGGCTGTGCTGCTGGCCTTCCGCCCTGCCTCCCGGTCCTCCTCGGGCCGCTTGTTTTCCGCATTGTTACTCTGAGTCTTCTTGGAGTAGGAATTTGAGGTGGGAATGGCAGGACCAGCTGCTGGGCCAGAGTGACGGTGGGAGCAGGTAAGGACGGAGCCCACACAGTGCCCGCCCCACGCCTGCTCTCCTGCAAGTCTTGCTAGCAATCAACTTCTCAGAGGCTGAGGGAAGGGACCTGCCCAAGGTCATGCTGCTAGTGAAGTGGCTGACTAGGAGTAAAACTCAGCCATGTTATCCAAAGTCCGAGACCTTGTGACCTCTCAGCAGAGGGTGAGGCCCCACCTGCAACTCCCAAAAGCACTTACCCTGGTCGCTGAAGCGCCGCTGCTTGGGGTTGGCCGAGACGCTGCGCTGTACCTTATGGGAGGGGGAAGGAGCACTGCTATTGGTCATATCAGCTGAAGGCCTGGGCTTCAAGGTGATGGCATCGCCTTCCTGCTGCAAGAACAGAAAAGGGAGGGCAGAAGTTAGGCAGAGATCCAAATCCTGTGACCAGGCCCTGCAAGGCCCATGTACAACTGAACACTTGTAGAAACAGGTGCCTGACACAGACAGACACAGCACCACCTCCCACAAAGACCCCACCTCAGAGAGGGGTACATACGCCCACAGGAACGCAGATCCAGACACAGACCCCTCGTATACCTCCTGGGCAGGCTAAGGGGAGAACCAAGAGAGGGAGCCCAATACCCCCAGGAGGGAGAGGGGGAGAGAGGCCATGAATGCAGGTGGGGACACAGATGGAGACCAAGACCCCACAGACTCCGACATAAGACATGCTGACCCAGATGCACAGACGAGACGATGGACATACATGCACACAAACAACCACATGTGTCCGGACACAAGCACCAGGCAGAAGCAGCACAGACTTGAGACTCTTCTAAGAAAAACACAGGGACCCTTGTGTGCAGAGAGACCCAGAGAGGCACAGTTCCCAAAACAAAGAGAGACAACCATATGGAAACAACATTTATAGATGAACACAGAACTGACCCAGTCAGATGGACTGAGCCCCAGGTCTACCCACCCACATGGAAGCCCAGACCCCCCGGCTACCTATTCATTCATTGACGGAGATCAGCGAAAGCAAAGACCAGAGGAACTCTGGCCACCAAATTGGAGGCTTAAAATTCATCAGCAGAGGCAGCACACCCACTCAGACGCAAGCTTCTGCCCTCAGTGGGGTATGGGATCATGGGGGTGCCACGGCCAGCAGGGGACTGGGGAGGGGCAGGGCACACACCTCCGAGCTCTTGTAGCCGAGGAGCAGGTAGGTGGCCATCACCTCATTGTACCTCTGGCCCACCAGCGAGTCTTGGATCTCTTCTCGTGTGTAACCCATGGACACCATCAGCTCTGCACAGGGGGTATACAGTTAAGGCTGGTCCCAAGTCCTTGGCAGGCTCAACCTCACGGTCCAGCCCAGCCTCACCTGTCCGCCGGGGGTCCTTGTAGTCAGGGAGTGGCTCCACATAAGGCTTTAATTCATCATCTTCGTGACCCACATTCATCCATCGATCTTTCATGATTTGCTGGGGAATAAAGGGAAGAGGAAGGAGCCTCAGTGTGAAGGTTTCCTTGGGAACCTGGGACCTTGCGGCCAGCTGGGCTCTCAGCTGCTCACCTCTAAAGTGCCTCTCTTGCTGGGATTGAGAATGAGAAATTTCTTAAGCAGGTTTTCACAGTCTGTGGACATGTAGAACGGAATACGGTATTTTCCCCTCAGCACCCGCTCCCGCAGTTCCTGCAGGAGGGAAACGGAAATCACCCCAAAGCCAAGGGAAGAAGCCTAGTATCCGGGCTCCTGGCAACTTGAGACTGGCCAGGCAGCTAGAAATGAAATAGAGTAGGAGGCACAGAGCAGGGACATGGCCCCCGCCCCGCCCCCCAAGCCCGAGGCCTGCGTCCTGAGTGCCCCGAGGGCATGACGGACACACAGCTGGTCCCACTCCTGGAGGAGGACTGAGGTGACTGCCCTGGGTGCGGAAGACCTTTAGCTGCTACCTCTGGCGTGGAAAGTGTAGAGAGGTGGCAAAGGGGAGAGGTCGGAGGAAGACTGGAGGCTGAGAGAGGCAATGAGAATAACAGTGATCTCAGCCCGCGCTTCACTCCACCTTGAGGTTCTGTCCATCAAACGGCAGGGATCCGCTGACCAGTGTGTACAGGATGACGCCCAGGCTCCACACGTCCACCTCGGGCCCGTCGTACTTCTTGCCCTGGAAGAGCTCTGGGGCCGCATAGGGGGGGCTCCCACAGAAGGTGTCCAGCTTGTTCCCAAAGGTGAACTCGTTGCTGAACCCGAAGTCTGCGATCTTGATGTTCATGTCAGCATCCAGGAGCAGGTTTTCTGCCTGAGCGGGGAGATGGAAACTGTCGGGGACCCGAGTGCACCCACGCAGGCACTGGGCAGAAGCGGAGGGGATGGGAAAGCCGACAGGACGCCCCCTGCAGCCCAGGCAGCCTTCCATCAGCGTGAACAGACTGGGCTGGAAGAAGGCAGCGCAGGCCACTCCTCAATGGGCAGCCATGGGAGGGCTGGGGTCTGGAGGCTCAGAGATACTCTGAGCTGCGAAAGCTTCCGTCAGGCCCAGGTTATCCACGGTCATTTCTGCCTCACGGTCGAAACCCTCCGCGCACGTGCACTCTGCACAGCAGCTGTGCGGCAGCGCCAACGCAGTCAGCACTCTCCCCACCGTCAGCCCTGGGCCGTCGGTCGGCTCAGCAGAGTCTGCAGTGCCCCTGCCTGGCAACACTGGAGGGTGGTGGCCCAGAGCTTCTGCCCGCTGCGGGAACGGGACCCTGCGTCTGTCTAAGGCCTACATTAGAAGCAGACCAGGGCTTCCTCATTATCTCCACAGCATTAAAGCTAGTGTTGCCTTCAATGCTCAGGCCTGATGGTCAAGTCATGGTGAATGGAGGGGAACAACCTGTCCTCACTCAAAGGAGCAGGGGAAAGAGCACGCCTACCTTTTTAAAAAATATGTTCTTAATATATTTTTATTGATTTGAGAGAGGGAGGGAGAGAGAGAAACATCACCGATGAAGAGCGAATCATGGATCGGCTGCCTCCTGCACGCCCCCAACTGGGGATCAAGCTTGTAACCTGGGCATGTGCCCTTGACCAGAATCAAACTGGGACCCTTCAGTCCTCAGGCCGAAGCTCTACCTGCTGAGCCAAACCAGCGAGGGCCAGCGCACCTACCTTTAAGTCTCTGTGGACAATAAACTTCTGGTGGCAGTACTGCACAGCAGACACTATCTGAAAGGAAGGAAGAAGGGTAAGCCCAGAGCCGCCTGGGGGAGGCCACAGCTGTGCCACAGCTGTGGCCTTGGGACCTCATTCTAAGCTGCCACACACATAGGAAAGCCTGAGGGACCCTACAAAGGCCACTTACGGACAGCCCCTCCCTGTAGGCCAGACCCCAAAAGGCCAAGGTCGGACCCGGGGGAGTCACACCCACCTGGCGGAATTTGGCTCGAGCCTCTTTTTCTTTCATCCTGCCATGAGCCACGAGGTAATCAAACACCTCTCCTGCAAGAGACGGGCACAGGGCTGGCTCAGAGGTTGCTGGGGCCGGCAGAGTGGGTGCACAGGAGAGGCGGTGCCATACCTACCTCCACTGGCATACTCCATGACAAGGTAGAGAGTTTTTTCCGTCTCAATCACTTCAAATAATTTAACTACAAGAGAAAAGGCCAGACCATGAGTCAAAAAGTAGGAGGGACCACATATCAAGCCCCAACATGTACAGGGGGCATCTTAGGGATGAAGGCCTCCCCACCCTCTTCCCAAGGACAAGTTCCTCTCAGAGCAGCCACACTACGAAGGACAGCTCGGTGCTCAGGCAAAGCTGCACTGTGAGCTGGGCTTTCCCAGAGGCACCCCGAGGACTGCAGCCCCTAGAAGGCAGGGCCCAGGGGAGAAGGACAATATGCCGGGAAGTAGAGCCCTGATGGGGGGAAAAGAATGGAGCGGCAACTGGTTCTCACCTATGTTGGGATGATTCAAAACCTTCATTATTCTCACTTCCCGAAATAGCTGGAAAGTAAAACAGAGGGGTCATGTTTGCGCCACTTGCTCTCCTCGGGCCTCTCCAACGAGGCCTTGCTAGGATTCTTTCTCCAGGAACAAGATGGGCCAGGAAAAGACCCAGGGCAATTGTCTGCACCTTCCATGCCCAGCCCTGAGGGCTGAGAACAGGTGAGGGGAGGAAGGGCCAGCGGGAGGGAAGCTGGGCTCTGACGGCTCTCGTACCCTGAGCTTCAGCACTGGGGCCAGCCAGCCCCCCCTGCTGCAGTCCACCCAAATCCTGCCCCCACGCAGCAGAAGGAGGGACTGGGAACCCCTGTGCATGAATATTCAGAACTGAAGTTCAGGACCAAAGAGACTCCAGCTTGGTCTGCGTGAAGCGGGGAGTGCTGACGGGGAGCCCGTCATCTGATTTACAGAAGTCCGAGGGCCCCGCACTAGTGGGCAGGCCTTTCTCTCTGGGCCCCTGGGGTGGGGACAGAAGCCACTCCTATATATAGCTGATGCCAATTTTAATCAAATCCACCTCCACACACTCACGCTCTCTTTGTGAAACAAAACCAGGGACTCCAAACCATACATTTCCATAAAGAAAGATGACAGCAATGAACTCCATCCCCTCTGCGGGGGCCAGAGGACTGGAGGTGGGGTTTCTGTAACTTCCAGGCCTCTCCACTTGCACAGAGAGCAAAACTAGCTTGCCTGGGATGGAGGGTGGGTGAGGGCTGGAGTCTAGTTTGTGAAATAAAGTGAACACATTTTCCTTTCACGAAACCCCAGCACTTTCATGAGCTGCAAAGGGGAAGTCGAGGCAGGCTTCCCATTCTTCAGGACCCAGTTCTGACCGTGGCTCCCTTCTCTGGTCAGAGCCCAGGTTTCTCTTGCTTTCTTCCCTGGTCCAGCTGCTGTTTTGGGTGAAGAAGCAAAAAACCCTGGACCCCACCTCAGGGGCAGTGATGGGAAGCGGCACTGAATGGGGTGCAAGGGCAGCTGCCAGGGTCCTTCCCCCGAGGGTGCCCCTGGCCTGGAAGGGCACTCCTGGGAGAGCGTGGAGTTTTCTGGAACCCCGAGGGGCTAGCTTCTTCAGTGTCCGTCCTTTAGAGTCATTGCTGATAAAATTTCAATAGTCATTTGGCCAGGATCAGCCTGGCCTGGTAATAGCTGTTACAAGGCTTCTAAGATGCCACATCTGCCTGGTGCTGGTGCCTTCCAGCCAGGCAGGCGGAGGCAGGGAGGAGAGGTGGGAAGTAAGACGCCCGCTGACGCCGGCCATCACGGTGGTGGCAGGCTGGCCTGCTCCAAAGACCAAAGGGCCCCACCACGTCGGCATCGACTCTGTGGGGTCTGAGCCAACAAGCGAAGAGGAGCTCTTTCCTTTCCTTCTGCAAAGCTCCAAGCAGTGGAGCCCTCGTGATGACAGCAATGTTTCCTTTGAACCAAAGAACCTTGAGGGATCCCACGGGCAATGAAAAGGAAAACACTTGGGTTCTGCCTGTCAGCATGTCAGGGCCCCTCAACCCACACACGCTCAATTCCGAGAGCATCTCTCCCACAACAGGCCTCGGCTCCTCGTCCCGAGCCTCCCAGGCCACTGCAGTTGACACCATCTGCCACGAGGTGAGAAGCACTAGGTTAAACCCGCTCAGAAACGGGAACCCGGGTCGGCTGGAGGAGGATGAGACACCAAGGAAACCTGGCTTGACCTGAAGGGGCAGCTTTCTGGGAGCCAGATGGGGGATTTCCTCCTCCTCCTCCTCCTCCTGCCTGCCTGCCTGCTGAAGCCCAGGATGGAAGGAGAAGGAGAGGGCAGCTTCCAGTTCCACGCCAACCATCACTACACACTGTCCCCTCTGCCAACAAGTCTCCTGTCCTGCCTTCTACCAGCGCCTCGTTCCTCGAGCAGGGGCCATCTGGAGGGTTTCCTCCACCAGCCAAGTGAGACCATGGTTTCCCGCTGTAAGTCAGGAGGGAAGGAGAAGTCCAGCCTCACCGAACCACACTCGGCACATGACCCTGTGACTTCCAGCCAAGACGAGCCTCGAGGTGAGGAAGAGAGCAGGGAGCGCCTGCCAGCGTCCGCACTCCCTGTCACAGGTGTGAAACAAGGGCAAGCTCTAAAGCTGTCTTCAGTGCCCACTCTCTAACCCGCTGCTGGCACAGAGTGCAGGGGCAGAGTCCCGTCTCCTCCTGTCCCTGTGCTTCCAGAGTGACCCACCTTCATCACCCAGGTCTTGGAATGCGTTTCTAGTGATGGCTACAGCGTGCGTTTGCGTAGGGCTGGCAGAAGGCCAACAGATAACAAGGTGCAGAAGTAGGTCAGACAGGTAGGCCCAGTGGCTGGGAGGGGCCAGAGAGGCCTCGACAGAGAGTGCCTGTGGCCAGGGAGCCCCGTGAGGAGTCAGCCCAGGGGATCAGCCAAAGCCCTTCACACAGCACAGTCTTGCAGAGGGACAGTGAGGTGACCGGAGCGGTCCCAATGGGGGCGTAGGTCACTGCCCCCTGACGAGAGGTTAGAGCGGGAGGGAGGGCCGTCTGCTTACTTTCTGGAGGCTGGAGGAGTTCAGTTGAGTCTTGTCAATGATCTTCACAGCTACCTGAACATGAGACAAAAAGTCCAAGGTTATTACCTCTCGGACCAAACTAAACCCAGCACTCGAAGCACCTTCCTCCTTCCTGCTTCCACCTCCTTTTAGTCCCATCCCTCTTGGCGCTCCTGTTTGTTCGGATCACATTTCTGTCTGGTAAACAAGAGGATGGCTGTGGTAGTAGTGCCACCACTACCTACGGGGGTGCCAACAGCTGGGAGGTGCTGCCAGGTTCCCCACCCCAGCGCTCACCTCCTTCCCGGTTAGGATGTGCCGAGCCAGCTTCACCTTGGCGAAGTTGCCCTTGCCAATGGTCTTGAGGAGTCGATAGTTGCCAATGTGGGGCTGCTCGTCAGCAGAGGTGGCCGAGTTGCGGCCCCGCAGCATGTTGGACTTACTGCTGGGCTTGGAGTCGAGGTGTCCCAAGGTGGGCTGCAGGGTAGGGACAGCACCCCTGTAAGTACACTGCCCTGCTAGTTCCCCACATTCGCCCTGGTGCATGTTCACACTGGGAGAAGGCTGCATCCCCAAGGAGCAGCAGCAGCAGCAAAATCACCTCAATGCACTCACTTTACATTTACCTCTACTATTTCTCCCTCTGCAGTGACCTGTCGTCTATCCCAATGGAGTGGGAGTTCAAGAAGTCTCGTGTACTCACTGTTACAGCCCGCGACTAGACAGGCAGGGTTATGGCAGGTGCTCGATGAACTCTTGTGAACTGAATTAACTGAATGACAGGGTCTGAGCACTGTAACAGTCTGCCCTTCTCAGCCACTCCATTGCTCAAATAAGGGTGTGAGGAAGCGGAAATAACAACAAAGGCACTGACCAGGCATAGAAACACAACTCAAAAAAGGGTATGGTCCAGAGGAAGATATACGAAGACTTGTACATTCCTCAAAGGGCTAACTAAACACAGAAATACTGTGACACAGCAAGCAATTCTACTCTTAGCTACATACCCAAGAGAAGTGGAAATGTATGTCCACACAAAAACTTTATATGCATGTTCATTCAAAACGTCCCATATTCGTAACAGCTAGAAAATGGAAATGATACCAATGTCCATCACCTGGTGAACAGATAAACTGTGCAGTATCCACACCATGCAATATTCACTGGCAATTTTAAAAAGTGTTCTGACACATGCCAACAACATGACTTGGAAAACATGGTGCTAAGTGAACGAAGCCAGTCACAAAGGCCCACATATTGTACCCATGGAGACGAATAGCAGATTGGTCAAGGGCTGAGGGCAGAAGAGGGTGGGGAGGTTGTGGTGATAGATGCATAGCTCTTAATTGTACACTTAATTGTACACTTTAATGGGTGGCTTATATGGTATGAGAATTACATCTCAAACAGTCAGAGTCTGGTCCGAGTCTTTTCTACTAGAGTCCTGATTTATCTCTCAAAGAACACACGACATCATCAATCCAGCACATGGGACAAAGCTACTGCCAGGGCCTCCTCCCAGAACCATCCACGCTGCCTTGGGAAATTCAAGAAGATTGTCTGGAGGGGAGCACGGCGACCAGAGGAGTGAGTCAAAGTTCCTCTTACAGCCCCTTCTGGCTGTAAGCGAAGCAAGCCCACAAAAACCACAGAGGAAAGGCATGACTTGCTACCACCAAGGAACTGTCCAGGGTTCCTGAGCTTCCCCAGATGCTTTTCAGGCAGAAAAACAACACAGTATCTGCTACGGATGTTTCCCTTCTTCATTGTGTCAATGAGGGCTTTCCTTTCTCTCCCTATAGTAGTAGCTGCTGGCTAGTGTGGGGTGAGCTGCTTGACTCAGATCCCAGAAGCACATGGGTTGAACCTTTTTTTAAAAAATATGTTTTATTGATTTTTTTTTACAGAGAGGAAGGGAAAGGGACAGAGAGTTAGAAACATCGATGAGAGAGAAACATCAATCAGCTGCCTCCTGCACACTCCCCACTGGGGACGTGCCCGCAGCCAAGGCACATTCCCTCGACCAGAATCAAACCTGGGACCCTTGAGTCCACAGGCCGATGCTCTATCCACTGAGCCAAACAGGTCAGGGTGGGTTGAATCTTTTAAAAATATGTATTTTTATTGATTTCAGAGAGGAAGCGAGAGGGAGAGGGAGATAGAAACATCAATGATGAGAGAGAATCATAGATTGTCTGCCTCCTGCACGCCTTCTACTGGGGATCAAGCCTGCAACCCAGGCATGTACCCTTGATTAGAATCAACCAGGGACTCTTCAGTCCACAGGCCAACACGCTACCCACCGAGCAACACCAGCGAGGACAGGCTGAACCTCTGGAGAAAGGATTTCATGTGTACAGTAGACTGGAAAGGAGAGGCTCCTGCGTCTCAGCAGAGTTCCTGTGAGCCTGCTGGGCCTTGCAGGGCACCTTCTCTCTTCTGCAAGGCAAACTCGCCCAAGCCTTGCTGTGTCCCCTCAGCCTACAGCCCCGTCTCTTGCTCTCTCGTGTCCAAACATCACGCAGCTCACATAAGCCTGGCTAGTCCTCAGACAGCATTTGCTAGGCCAGTAGATCTTCAAATACTTGTTTTTCCCCTCCAAAAGGAACTCTAAGATTTATACTCCTTGGAGAGAAGGACATGTCGAGGCTCCCCTAGTACCTGCTCTGTCTACCAAAAGGCACACCAGATCCCATGCAACAGGGTCCTGAAGGCCTGGCCTCCACGGCCCACTTCTCAGTCCCATTTCCTGCAGGCACCGCAAGACTGCTACCAGGCCCTTCCTTCTGACCCGGCTTCCATGAGCAGAAGGCGGGTGGGAAAGTTCCTTGGCAACCTCTACTTCGCCCTCTTTTTGCGGGTGTGATGTGGCCGTCTCCAGGTCCTCACGCTGTGGAGGAGGGTTTAGCATCCACCTGAGGAGTTGGGCCCTCTGCCCCTCTGAAGCCAGATATCAAGGATGCCTACCGCCTGGCGTGTGCTCTGCCCTGCCCATACCTCGTGGGGTTTCTAGCCCCGCGAGCTGGTCTGCATGGCAAAGCACGATGATCTGCATGCTGGATGGACTTCAAGGAACTGTTATAGCGGGCTTAAGAGTGGAGGGCCAGAGACAAACTACCGGGTTCAAATCCCAAACCTGCCCCTTCCTAACACATGCTAACTATTACCATCAACACCATCCTGAAGAGGGAGAAGAGATTACAAAGGGGGAAGGAGAGCAACCACAGGATGAGTGGTGTGGGGTATCCCCACACCTGTGTCAGGAAACAGCCTGGTTGATGTCGCAGAGTTCTGTCCAACATCACTCGCTTCCAACCAACACCTACTACATCAGCTTCCACGCCGTACAGTGGCGAACACTATTCCCTACTTCACACTGGGCAGCTCAGAGAACACACACGCAATGCTTTATCCAACCATCAGGAAAGAGCAACTATTACTGCCATTATTTTTAGTTCCCAAATACCACTGTTCTTAAAACCAGAGTCTTCTTGTCAATAAGACTTCGGCATCTAAGTCGAGTCCTCCTGAGCTGGCTGCAGCTCAGATGGAGGCTGGAAAGAGGTCCCGGCTGAGCGCTGGCCACCACCCCCCCTGACTCCTGTTGCCAGCTGGCACGGGCACCCCTACTCTTCACAGGAGGGACTGGACAGGGCAGCTGGGAAGGGCTGGCGCACAGCTGGGTACCCAGGACAGTAAAAGAGTGGAATTCTGCTTGTCTAGGACCCAGAGAAGCAGAGAGCACTGGTGTGTGCTCATTGATCTCCTGCCCCCAAAGCCACCCACTCCCCTTTCAGGATTGAACCACTCAACTCTCAGGACTCAGTATACTTCTTCTCCTAACCGCTTGACCTCTTTTAAGTTGTAATATGGCCCCCAGAGCAGGGAAGTGGAACAGGGTGAGGAGAGCCCATGGGGGAAAGTACAGAAATGAGGAATCTTCAGTAGAAAACTGTTTCTTGGGCCCAGGCCCCCAGTGAGGAGGCTTCCAGGAGGCCAGAGAAGAGCTAAGAGAGTCCCAGCCCTGCTTCTGTCTAGGCCCATCAGCCCTTGTGGGCCAACCAAATAGGGTCTAGCTACAGCCACGCTCTCCCCCCTCCCTCTAGCCTCCTCGCTTATAGGAAGACCAGGAGCACCAGACGTTCCTAAAGCTTTGGCTGACAGCACAGCACAGACAGCCCCCGTGACCCGAGGAAGTGGTTGAAAGCAGACCCGATGGCGCTCAGACAGACAAGGTGTCACCCTTCGAGGCCGTATTTGGAACCAAATGGCCGACCACACAGGTTACTAAGCAGGCCTGGCTCAGATGTAGGGCCTGAGCAGCTGCAGCGTCCTCCATAGAGAGAAGAGAACAGAGGACGTGGGGATAAAAGGAGAAGAGCCTTCCATCCAGTGGGCCTTCCACCTGGGATCCCAGCCTGGCCTAGGCGGCACCAGGCTGGCCCGGAAGACAGCCTCCACCCCGAGAGGCCGGGCGCTGACTCAGGTGGGCAGGGCCCCTTCCCTAAGGCGGGAGGCTCCACCACCAGCTCTTCTCCGCTTTGGGGCTCTGCATTCGAGTGTTCCCAGGCTTCCCCGAGAAGGGACCAAACTGGGAGGGGTGACAAGCAGGCCCTTCCTGGCCAGGACAGAGTAAGCCCGGGCACTGGGCAGTGGAGGGAGAAAGTGTCCCTTGGCACTAGCCCTGGGCGACCACCCCAGACGCAGTCTCCCTCACTGTAGTACCGTGAGGCCGCCCTGGGCCTCTGCCCCACCACCCCTTCCTCTCACTCCGGCTGACTCTTCTGTGGGTGGTTGCTCTTCCTTTCCTGGTCAATGCCTCTTCACCCTTCCTATGACTCCTACTACAGTGCTAGCAATTCTTCAAAGAGCCTGTGTTGGGTGGGAGGGAAAGAAGAGGAAAGGACAATCTCGGAGCAAAAAAAAAAAAGAGAGAGGAAAACATACCCGGCTGGAGAAAGGGACAAGGACTGCCAGCAACTTCCATCCAGCAGAGCCACAGCAGAACCTGTCAGGCAGCGAGGGCAAAGTACAGAGGCCGGGAAGAGCCAGGCCCAGGGCGGGGGCGCTCCGCCAGCCACCCTTACTCAGCCGAAGCAGGCGACACCTTCCACCACCTCCTCAGTGAAAAGCAGCAAAGCAGCCAGGCCCAGCGGCTCCTGCCTGGGAACCTGGACTATGTCGCAACCGAAACTACCACTAGCAGAGAGCCCAGGCTTGGCAAGCAGAGCAGCAGGGACAAGCCCCTGGCTTCTTGCAGGCCAGGCCCTCGTAGCCAGGAAATACATCCAGCTCAGGACACTACACCAGGAGCAAGGTGGGAGGAAAGGGGCAGGAGGGGACCAGGAAGGAGGGAGACTAAGAGAGAAAGAGGCGGGTTTAGATCAACTTCCTTCTCCCTTCCCCTCCCCCTCGCCGGAAGTGGCTGCCCCACCCTCCCCAAGGTGCTTTGCTGGGTAACAGCTGGGAGAGGGTGAGGAGGAGACTCACTCCAGCCAGGGCTGTCATAAAGCCCGTATCTCACCTGCGGCAGGTGAGACCTGGGAAAGGGCTGAAATCGGAGGCGGGATGGAGAGGAGTATGTGAACCAGACATGCTGACCCAGAGGGGGCAAGACCAGCAACTCACCCCCAAAAACAAGGCTGGGGGACAGGTGGCAGAAACCAGCTATCCAGCGGTGGCAGAAAGACCCTCAGTGCACAAAAGGCAGTGTTTAGCCTAGAAAAATGCATGTGACTTACATGCCAACTATCCTGGACAAATGTCAGGGAGACCAGGGGTCCAGCGAAGCCCGCTAGCGGTCTTTGGGCTCTACATGCTCCCAAAGGCTGAAGAATGAAGTGTCCCTCTGAGTCCCTTTCCAACCCTGGTTCTGGGAATCTACCCCTAGTTCCCACCGACCTCTAGCCTCCCCTCCCCCCATCCCTGTGTGTGTGTGTGTGTGTGTGTGTGTGTGTGTGTGTACACAACAAGGCTGCTCTCTACAAGCCCTAGGGCCTGGGGGCAGCAGCGGCAGCCATTCCTCCTGTAAAGCCCCTGCTGACCTTGTCTGTGCTCTGTTCTGGTCCTGGCCTTCTTCTGGCTCACTCAACTACTTCCCATTCATTCCACTACCCTAGGCTAGGAGCCTTCCCATGAAGCAACACCTTAAAGACCCCATGCTGGTCGGCCACAATCCCCTCGGTGCCCTCCCAGCGCCTGGGCACAGACACCTGAAGATCATACTCCGTCGGTGTTTGCCTTACACATGAGATTAGACATTTCTGACACTAACGTCTGCCAGCATGCACTGCACGTGTTCACACCAGAGGCCGACGGGGGAGGCAGGACCTGCACTGAAGCACAGGAGCGAGAGACTTGCCCAAGGCCCCACGCCTCCCATGCACAGCCGGGGCTGGAGCCCAGAGCTCTTGGACCCACTGAAGTGCTCTGCTGTCCCCTCCACCAGCCATCAGCTCTTCTTGATGCCTAACCTGCTTTTACTTCCCCCCAAACGGTCAGTCTCGGGCTCTTGCCCAGACTAGACGAGGTGAAGAGGTGAGGATGCAGGAAAGGGATGCCAATGGCTGGTCCAGGTCAGTAGTGGAAGGCTGTTTTAAAGGCCTCCCAGGTGGTCCCCTAAGTGGATCACTCCTTTCCAAAGTAGGCCCTGACCTGGACCTGGTCAGCCCTCAGGCTGGCCTGGGACCCCCTGCCCCTTTACTCAGAGCGACCGAAAGGTGGTCTCCTCGGTCTTATTTGCCGGGAGGGCAGGAAGGGGTTCTACACTGAGGAAGGACCAAGCTCTGACCTTAGAGAGGCTGAGACAGACGGGGTGGGACGAAGCTGCAAAGTCACAGGGCCCTGGCAAGTCACTAGCTCTTTAACCCTTCCTCCTTCACGCCATCCAAGCGCTTTCTTTGCATCCTTTGATCCTGAATAACTGTCACTCTCAACTGCCAGGAGGTAATAAACCAGTGGAGCATTCTGGGTAGGAGATCTTGTAAAGCTGCTGTAAGCACTGACCAGTGGAGAGGCTGGGTGCAACTCCCACATCCCTGAAGTTAACTGTGATGGCTGAACCTGGGGGACCCCCTTTCCTTAATACCCCACTGCAGAGAGGAGGTGAAGCTGTGGCAAACAGTCAAAGCGCTACTCCTTTCTCCAGCCAGGGTAGGTGCCTCCCTGACAAAGGAGACAAGCAGAGGCTGAAACTGAAGCAAAGGCAGCGTCTTTAACGCCCTGGGCTGCAAGCCTCATCCCAAGCCAGGGCGACCAGCACTGCAGTCTGGGCCACGGGGGAAGCAGCCTGCAGGCCTCAAAGCAGCCACAGCCAAAGCCAGGGCTGGCCTGGGAAGACCAGCAGGCAAGAGCTGACCTGGCATGAGATCAGAACTGAGCCACCTCCAGCTCACCCCCCTTAGTTCACTGAAGCCACAATACAATGAGCACCCCTCAACGCTGCTGTCATCAGAGTCGCTTGAAACGCTGGTGGAGTCCATGGGGGAGCTCTATCTCATTCCCCAACTAATACTGTTGCTTCAGTAAACCTTTGCTGAGTGCCTACCTCTGGAGCCAGGGCCACTGTAAAGCTCAGAGACCTGGTTCCAACCTTCTAGAACTTAGGGAAGGGACTGCAACATTAGACTCACTTCAGCCTCTCTGCCTGCTGCATTATGGGAGGAGGGGCTCTGGAGAGAGACGGACTTGAGTGGGAGGGAGTCCTGCCTTTGGTCCTAACCAGCTGACGGAGCAAGATGCCTTCTCTTAGTCTGTGTCCTCATTTGGGACACGAGGACAGGAGCTGTACACACGCACAGGACCGTCCGGCTAGGACATGGTGCTGACGGGGCCGTGGGGCCTGGTACCCGGTAAGGTCTTGATAATGTTTCCCAATTTCTTTACTTTCAGGTAGGACCGTTCTTCTCACCTCAAGGGGTTTTCTGAGCCTAAGAAGAGCTTTCATCTCCAAGATCTTGACTACAAGTACCAGAGGAGCAAAGCTGCTATTCCTCCTAGAATCAAGTCATAATTCTACCATGGCTGGGCTGTCACGTAAGGACGACCCGTTCCTAACATGAAACCACTCCTGCCGAGACGAGTGGGTGGGTGAGAAGGCACCCATCTCTGCCCCCGAGGAGCCCAGAGGAGGACGGAGGGGTGCCTGTTCTTCTTTTCCTCATCATTCCTTAACTCCTTCCAGACGAGGCCCAAGAAATAGCCACAGAACCGTACCACATGGTGCCAAGGGCTGGGGGAAGCTCACATTGCCAGCCTCACACTCCATTCAGCTCCTCCTGCACCAGTGGGTTACTGTAACCATGGAGACCAACAAGTTCCTCCATATCACAGGAGAGCCAGCCTGCCAGCAACCCGGGCTCTGGGGGAGGCAGAAGGCAGCCTGCAGCAGAAAGGCTTGGCTCATTCCACAGAGGATTGTGGGGAGCTCATGGAGACTAACCAGCGCAGCTGAGGTGCCTGGGTCTCCCTCGAACTTCCCTTTCTTTGCAGGTAATTCATGTTTGCAGCACACTGCCTGCCTGCATCTGTGTGGGAGTGGAGGGCGTCCTCCGGAGTTAGCCCTGTGGTGGGGCCCCAGCACCAGCCTGGGGCAGGCAGAAGAGGGATCAGAGCTACCGCAGATTTCACTAAAAGCAAAGCACCAGCGACCACATAACGCCTTCTTTTAAGTGGTCCAGGGAAGTCAGCCCGCTTCATCCCTTTTGTTTAAAGAATTATCAAGATCCCTTCTCAGCTGCGAGCCAGCTCTCCCTGCTCTGGACTCTCACACCACCCTACCTGTACCCGTTGGTTGCTCCCGCCTTCGTGTTTCCATGAGCTCTGAGCGAGCAAGACCATGTCTCACTTCTGTATGCGCTTGGTGCCTAACGGTGCCTGCACCTCGCTGGCCCATGTTAAAATACAGCGAGACCTTGTTTCTCGAACCTAACTATTTCCAGAAGGCTATTCGAAAACCGAATCATTTTCTACCATTAGAAACAATGTAAACTGAATTAATTCATCCTAGACCCCCAAATGATTCCATTTTAACCTTTTGTATATATAGTACATGTCTAATCTATAAACACTTTAAAAACAAAAAGAATATGAAATGTAAAAATTTAATAAAAAGGAAACGTACAATAAAAATGAAAATTTAATAATTATAATAAGCAGCTACAAAAGCAAAAAACAAACAGACAAACAAAAAAAACCTCACACAAAAATATTCACAGCACAATACCCCGAGGTGTTAACAGTGGTAAACTGGCTCCTGCGTGGGCTTCCTCTCCTCTGTCGCCTGAGGGACTGTGCCTGGTCATAGAGCTTTCGGGAAAGGGTTTTCGGGTTGAGGAGTGAACTGTTCGAGACAGGAGACGTTCAAGAACTGAGGTCTGACTACACTTACCAAATCTACGTGTTAGGACTGTTTGGCCTGAAGTCACCCTACCCTTCTGTCTCCCGGGAGAAGAGACACGGGCAGAGAGAGGAAGATCGAAGCCTCTTGCCACAAGGCCCCTTCCCTGTCTCAGGTATCTGCTTGCCCTTGTAAAGTTGCTTGGTTACCGTCTGCCCTTCCCACTCTACTATCCTACAAAGGGATGGACCCTGGTCTGTCTGATTCATGGCCCACGCCACCACCTAAGCACGCGGTGGAGGCATTCAGCAAGGCACTGCACAAATTAACGTGCAAAAACGAGTGAGGAAACATGTCAGGACGTCGCCAGTGTATCTGCAGACAGCTTCCAGGGGCAGTGAGTGCGCGATCCCCTCTCCTGCAGACACATGACAACTATGGAGTGTCCGTGCCACCAACAAGCCTCGTCAGGTGGGCGTGAAGCCTTGTGCTCCCTCCTGACACAAAGCTCAAGGCAATCTGGAGACAGATTCAGATACAGGCACAGCCCAGAATCAGCAGCCCCACCCCCCCATCTCTGCCCTCCTCGATCAAGCCCAAGCCCTCCTTTCATCACAGAGGGGGAACCCTCTCCTCCAAACTTCCTGCTGCCCAACCACCACCAGGCTCTCCCACTTCAGACAGTTCTCTCTGCTTCTAATTCAATCCTTCCACGGCTTTGCTATCAGGACCACTGTGTCCTGCTGTGACAAGGCAGTGCTGCTGGAGCCACTCTAAGAGGTACTGATTTGGGAAAGCAACAGGGACTTGTAGAAAACATTTATTTATTCTTTGCCACACTGAGAGCTCTGCTTGAAAATTTCTTCCTTGAATCAATGTACTGATTTTAAGGCCCGAGATGGCCAAAAAATGTCACCTATACACACCTGCCTCCAAGTCCTGCTACACAAATCAGCAATCCCACCCTGCCCCCCGCCCTTCCCCCCTCCTCAAACTGCCTCCTGGTACAGAAAAGCAAAGGAACTAAAAACAGCAGCTGGGGAGCTCGGTTGACTCACTCAACATAACCATCTCCTCCAGAATCTCCCATCTTCTCCTAGGGTTTTTGCCAACACAAAGTAAAAGAGAAGCACGAGATCTTAAAACACACACAAAACAGAAAACAAAAACTCTCAGCATTGATGCGACAGCCTTGCTACTTGAGTGCCGAAGTTACGCGTTGTCTCTGCCCTTTCCAGTGTGGTTTCCTGAGCCATTCATGCTGAGCTGGGAGCAGACCAGCCCTGCGCTGGGACAAGGCCTTCAGGGTCCTACCCAGCCTGGCATCTCCTACGCTGGGAAACCTGAAGAAGGCAATGCCCCTTTCCACTGCATCTTCCCGTGGAAGTGGGAAAAACACTGCTGCCCTCCCCCTCCACTTCCAAAGAGGGAGTTCAAGGAGGAAGAAATGTCAGAAAAACACTGGGACAAAGTTTGCTGCCCCAGAAGTCACCATGGCCAGAGGTCAGAGCTCAAGCAGAAGAAAAGACACCACCTAAGGCCATCGCCATCACTCCCGCCTCAGAACTGTCCCCACCTAGTTGGGCTACAATGTGGCTGCCCCACTTAGGTGGCCGACAAAAACCCAACAGGCTGGTCTTTCCACAAATCTGACGGGGCCGCTCCCGCTCGGGCAGGGGTGCCCTCTTCCTCCCACAGCAGAACATTAGGAAACCAAGCAGGCAAGCAAGTGCCCCTGTTTCCAGGGCTGCCTGACAACGGTCAAAGGGGTCAGAATGAGAGTTCACTCTCACCGGGCCATCGGAACAGTCGCGGGAAATGAGTCCCGCTCTCTGCAACCTCCCTGGGGTGGGAAGTGGCGTGTGTGTTTCTTTCGGTCATTGTCATTTGCATACAGGAGGACAATTTTTGTGATAGATGGTGCTATGACTACAAAGTAATGAGAACACTTCCACGAACACATACAAATCTTTTGCAGCGAACCAAAGAAATCCCCAACTTGCCAAAAGCTCTGCTCTGAGAGGGAACTATTTACCTGCAGGCCAGGCCAAGCGCCCGCCATGCATCTGAACAGCTGGTTAACCATAGTTAAGGTCCCTCCCTCTCCTTTGCTATCAGGGCCACAGCCCACAGCAGGGCAGTGAGTTCTACGTTCCCCATGGAACCCAGGAACTTCTTTTGTTCTGCGAGCAGCATGAAATGGGGCTCCCTAAACTTCAAACCCTGGGTGCCGGCTTGAAACAAGAGGACTTGAGGTAAAAGAGGGTTACTTCAAAGTACTTGGGGGGGCTAAGCAGGACGAAAGAGCTAAGGCAGCGGTTTCCAACGTGGGACACATGCCCCACGGGGGGGGGGGATTTGATTTTTAAGGGGGGCAATTCGAGAATGAGTTATTCACAGTAAATTTTTTGCATTTCTTATGGTTCTAGGGGCCTCATATACATTATATAAATATGTACTGTAACATATTTATGCATTTCAGTTCTCCATTATGTTTTGAAACTATTTTCTTATTATTTTTTTAAACAATTTCTTAGTGACTTCTTCCTTAGTACTTCAACTGTCCTTTTGTTCTTTTATTTTTCTCCTTCATGGATGCCATGTTCTTTGGAAGTTTGTTTAGACCAAGTTCATGGCCTTTTAGGCTTCCTCCACGCGAATGGTTCACTTTTTGGATAATGAGAATTATATTCACATAGAGATGCTTAGGTGGGGCATGGCCACAATAATGCTGGCTGAGGAGATATGAACCAGGCGGAGATGAGGGCGGCGCTGGAGGAAAGGAGCTGTGAGTGCACACTGCCTTACAGGGCAGAAGGGCTAACTAAGGCCGGCCGGGAAGAACGTGCAGCTCGAGAGGGAACGAAAGGGACCCTGGGGCAGTCAGTCCCCTGACACTTCGAAGAGCAAAAGCTCTTTACAACAGTCTCCCTGCGTGACAACTGAAGTTGGGACATGCCTCATATCCACCTCACCAGGCCGGTCACTGCTACTGCAGTCCTGACCTTGGGCCAAGGGCAGAGGCTGCGGGACCCTACTGCTAAGGGGCCACAGGGGCAGTGCCCTGGCCAGCTGGGCAGATCAGTGGTCGGAAGAGAAGACTAGAAAATACAGCTTCTCAGTCAGACTGAGTACATGTTGGCTTCTGGCTTTAGGCCTAGATTGCCCCCAAAGCCATTCACTGTTCATTTTCGGGGACAATGACAGTCCTACTTCAGGGTGCCCTAGTTATCCAGGCACTTGGCCTAGGAGTAGAGTATGGTAAGAGAGATGACAGCCATTTTCCATTACAAGTGTCTTCTTCAAAAGCACCTTTTAGCCTAGCCGGCGTGGCTCAGTGGTTGAAGGTAGACCTGTGAACTAGGAAGTCACGGTTCGATTCCTGTTCTGGGCACCTGCCCAGGTTGTGGGCTTGATCCCCAATGTGGGGCGTGCAGGAGGCAGATGATCAGATTCTCATCATTGATGTTTCTGTCTCTCTCTTTCCCTCTCTATCCCTCTCTGAAATCAATAAACATATATTAAAAAATAAATAAAAAGCACTTTTTATAGTTAATTCATCTTTTTAGAGAGAGTCCTAGGAAAAGTCTCTCGGAGAAGGGAATGGTCTGGAAAAGGCCGGCTGAGCCCTGGCCCGGACAGCATGGAGGCGTGGGCTGGAGGGCTGAGGAGTCCGACTCTGTGATCTGAAGCTGGGAGCCGGGCTCCTGGTGCGCAGGAGCTCCCAAACCAGACCACAAATTCACAGGTGGTGTTGGGGAGGAAGAGGGCCACTTTGGGGCACTGGTAGATGTACTATCACCCCGCCTGCAGGCAAGAGCATGCTGGTTATTTTGAAGGAGGCAGGCAGCCAAGCCTGTAGCTCTTCACCTCCAAAGAGGGCAGAGAAGACAGGGTGGCTACGAAAGGAATACAGATCTCCCCAACAAACACCACCCAGACATCTCCAGTTGGAGACTCTAACTGGGCAGCAGGAAGCCGCTGCTACCCATCCTGTTGTTCTGTATAGTCCGTACAGCCACTAACAAAGGTCCCATAGACATAGAGGGCTCTCTATCAAGAGAAAACAGATTTTTTAAAGTCAGAAATGACTATATATCCAACACCATCCAAAACACTTACAACAATGCCCACCATACACTAAGTCAGCGGTTCTCAACCTGTGGGTCGCGACCCCTTTGGGGGTCGAATGACCCTTTCACAGGGGTCACCTAAATACATCCTGCATAGCAGATATTTATATTACGATTTGTAACAGTAGCAAAATTACAGTAGCAACGAGAATAATTTTATGGTTGGGGGTCACCACAACATGAGGAACTGTATTAAAGGGTCGTGGCTTTGGAAGGTTGAGAACTACTACACTAAATGCTCATGACATACTAGCTATTATTATAATAATTCCATATGCTTCCCTCACTTACTCTGTAGGTTGCCAGAAAAAGATATGGGGAGGGAGGTGGATTATAAAAGAGGCCTGGGCTTTAACGTATTTACGCAGTGATCACCACAGATGCTCTATACATGGAAAAAGGGATGGACCTTTTGAGCTGGCCTACAGCTCCGGAGTCAAAGGCCAAGTTCTATTCGCTCAGCTCGTACTTGGGCCTGTGTTTCTTGAGAACCAGAAAAGGTCTCCAGCAGCTACAATGTTTTACCCCCTCCATACAAGTCCACTCTGCTCTCCCTGGGTAAAAAGCACTTGAAACATACAGATCCCACCCAAGGAAAATCCCCAGTATACAACAGCCCTTGAGACATACAAGAGTTTCTAGATAGAAGGACCTGGAAACTTTGCAAATCAGTAGTCACCATGGGAAATGTGACTCGCTTTTAAGAAACACACACACACACACACACACACACACACACACACACACAGTGTGGCTACAGTCCCTGATGGTTAGAGCACTGCCTCTTCAGTTGTGAGAAGGGGGAAACAGGCAGCCAAGGAGGCTGTGTGTGTGTGTGTGTGTGTGTGTGTGTGTGTGTGTGTGGCGGGGCGGGGGGCGGGGGGGAAGGGGAAGGGGTGGTGAGAATTGAGCTCCACTTCCATTTCCTGAGTGTCTCTGGGTGAAGACTCTTCCATGGCAGCCAGGCTCCCCCACCAGTTGCCCTTCACACAACACAACAAGACCACCGTTTGGGAAGATGGGACTTTTGGTGTTGGGTTTTGTATCCCATGAACTGGTATACACGCATCTGTCTCGGGGGCAGTTTCCTGAAACAGCTGCAGGCCCCGGCCCCTCCAGACAGGATGTGAGAGGCAGGAGAGAGAGCAATGAGATGCCAGGAGCAGAGGTGCAGAGATGAAAGGCAACAAGGAATAAACTGTCTTCTCCTCGCTCCTGTCAATGGCAGCTGACTTTTCCTGCCTGGTGCTCACTGAGGACCACGTTCACTAGCCCTCCCCTTCCTTGGCAGACCCCGGCTTCCTCCTGCCATCTATCTCCCTTTCACCCTGACAGCTCTACCCCATCAAGTGCCTGTGTACCTAACCTGATGCTGGTTACCCCATGAAGAGATAACCAAGGTCATGTGAGCTGGCCGGACACGTCTGCTGTACTTGTTTATAAGCAAGAGGATTAAAACAACCTGTCAGGGGAGGGAAGGGGCAAACCCTGACCACAGGGCAAGCACTGGGAACACAGCACAGAGAGAGGCCTTCCGCCAAGAAATCTTTCGCTCAAACATAAAGCAGAAATCTCTCACCAAGCACCAAACCAGCTAACTATGCCAAATACCACTTATGATCCAGTGACCTTGAGGCACTGTTGAACTTTTTCCATGTTCTTTGTAAGAAAGGTTTGGGTTTATTAGTGGGTGGGAGACGACACAGGGTGAACAACACGGAACCTAAAAACTCAGTGCCTTTCCTGGCCCCCACGAGATGTGATGAGAGCTTAAGAAGGGAGTGTTCAGGGCACATGTGGATACACAAAGCACTCAGCTCCCAGAGGCCTAAATGCCCAGTCAGAAGTCCAACTACCAAAACAGAACTTTCTGTGACCACTGCTAGCCCCACTCAAAGTCAGAACTGGGAGACAAATTGGATACAGCTCTAGGGCAGAGGTGCTCAGGCAGCAGCGAGCCCAGAGACCAGGTCAGGGTGTCCTCTCTAACCAGAGGGCCAATCTGACAATGACAGCACTAGCGAGAGACCCAGCAAGAGGGGAAGGTGGTCAGCACCCGAACTGGTGGCTCCGGGCAGCTAGGCTCTCCCCAGCAGGCCGCAAACGCTGGCCCTGGCTCTGCAAAACAGAGTCTTCCTCCCCTGTTCCTCTGCAAAACAGTCCGTCACAGCCTCTGAACGCCCAATCCCCCACTCAGCAAGTGTGGACTGCTTTGGCCTGGTCTGTGCCGCAGGCACTCCAGCCTTAGCAGCAAGATGATGTTTCCATGTGGATGTTCCCGGGGCTGGCTGAAGAGGTCAGCAGAAGAGGGTGAGGGTGTCCCTCCTCTAGCCAGCCAGAGGCCACCTGTGCTGCCCTCTCCAGCATCCCCTTTCTAACAACAGAGCAGCTACCACTTCCCTAACCTTCCTGAGAAAACTGAAGGTAGTAAGTCCCGCTTAGAAACTAAAGCAACTGGCTTAGAAAGGGGGGGGGATATTGTGCTGTAGGAGATTCCAAGAATAAACTCCCCGACCACCCACCAAGCTCCTCTGAAGAGCAGGAGTATTTAGAAACTCCTTCCATTTCCCCGAGTCTTAAAGAACAAGGTGGCCTTGGGCACGCACACACCTGGCTGGGTCACTATCTCGCGACCACCAGAGTAAGTCACACCCGCCCCAGAATGCAGGCCGAGAGGCAATGTGCTCCCATTCACATACTCACAAGCCCATTAATCTTCCTCCAGATCGCTGCTGCCATGCAGAGCAGTGAGGCGGCCTGAGTCCCTGAGTCCGGCTCCAGAGCCAGTCACTCCAGTTTACCAGCAGTGTTGGAGGGGTGAGGAGGGGAAGGGGGAGGAGGACGAGGAGGGGGAGGAGGA
>PVJC01001567.1:0-91308 GCA_004026665.1 Murina feae
GGGGGGGACCCAGGCCTGCAGGGGAGGACAATTGGGGGGGACCATCCTGGCAGGGGGAGGGCAGTTAGGGGCAATCAGGCTGGCAGGGGAGTGGTAATCAGGCTGGCAGGGGCAATAGGCAGGCGAGAGGTCGGGAGCCAGCAGTCCTGGATTGTGAAAGGGATGTCCGGTGGGATCAGGCCTAAACGGGCAGTTGGACATCCCTCAAGGGGTCCCAGATTGGAAAGGGTGCAGGTTGGGCTGAGGGACACCACCCCCGCCCCCCACTCCCACTCCATGCACAAATTTCGTGCACCAGGCCTCTAGTAAGTGAATAAGAGATTAAATGCCCTCTTCTTTGGTAGGTGAGATGTAGCACAGTGGAGTGGGATGAAGTAGCAAGAGGGTTCTTCATAAAGAAATTAGATCCTCAAGATGTAGAAGTGTGCTTGGTTTCAGCCTGGAGAAACCAGGCACAGCCCAAAGGAAGCTTCCTCCCACAGCACTCACCCTCCCTCCCAGCAGCAGACAGAGCACACATCCCCAAACACACCCCCTCCCCACAGAGCGCTTCCGAGCTGGCCCACGGGGAAAGCCACTGGGCTCTGTGAAGGCAGGTGACGGTGAAATTCTTAAGGCCCTGGAAGGGACTGGGGACTGGATGGGGAGGGATACGAACTGCAAGGGTTTCAAGGGAGGAGGACCATGAGAGATACAGAAAAAGAAAGAGGAGACAGGTGGAATCTCCTCTGCAGCCTCCTCCTTGAGGCTCTGCCCTTTGGTTGAAGGGCCAAGGAAGGGGCAGAAAAATTCAGGTCCAGTTCCTACCCATCCTTGCCCACTCCCCCTGCCCCCACCCCAACTTTCTAAGGTTTTAGAACACTGACCTATGTAAAAAAAAAGTTGATTCAGTATGATGCAGTTTGAGGACAGTGGGTGAAGGGGTACCTGGCCCAGGTGAGGAGTGTCCCCACTCATCTCAAGGTCAGAGGTGGTCAGTGCCTAGTTCTTACTTGGAACACAGTAGTGAAGAGTGGAGTGACTGAACCTGGAGGATACCAGTATTCCAGGCTGCTCTAGCCCAATCAGCCAAAGGTTGCCAGGGACAAACCCGTAGTCCAACAAAGTCAGGTTTATTGATCCACTGCAATGAGGAAGACAACATAGCAGAAGAACCATGTGCCGTCCCACTGAGCACAAAGGAAAAGTAAGTTATAGGCTTTAAGAGAGGGGAAGGGTAGGCGGCATTTATTATTTATTTGTTTATTTTTATCCTCAAGATTGTATTGTCACATAATAAAACAGAATACGAAGCTCAGCCCAGCTGGTGCGGCCCAGTGGTTGAGCGTTGACCCATGAACCAGATTTTCCTGTCAGGACACCTGCCCAGGTTTTGGGCTTGATCCCCAGCAGGGGGCGTGCAGGAGGCAGTCAATTTATTCTCTCTCATTGACATTTCTACTCTCTCTCCCTTCCTCTCTCTAAAATCAATTAAAAGATTTGTTTTATTTTTATTATAAAAATATATTTTTTAAAAAAGAAAAACATATGAAGCTTAAAACTGGATCACTTGGCCCTTTCTCTTCTTATCTCCCAGTTCAAAATGCTTGGATCTCTTAGTAGCCAGCATTCTCTTAGATCTGCAGTTGAGCTCACCACATTCAAGCCTCAGCACAAACTTTGTAGCTGTAGCCATGTTGCAGAAAATCGGCTTAGTCTGCCCACATTACCCACTCTGCTTCCTGTCACGATGCCGCTTTCCCTGGGCATAGAGAGTCCTTGCCCACCTGTGTCACTTTGTGGGGCTGATGCTTGCCACACTTCTTATAGAAAGTCCGGCCGGTTTTAGGAATGTTTGCAAGAGCGCTATCAGCGAGGAAAAGCTAGGTGACATTTAAATGAAGCAATATCTTGATGGCTCAAAGCAAGTAGCTGTGTATAAAGCAGCCAACATCAGGTCTGAATTGGTAAGTGAACCCAGAGTACTGTTTGCTTGGAAAGAATACAGTTAAGGTAAATGTGGTATATTATGTTCAGAGATCTTATCTGAATCTCTTGTTCCTGGGTGGTAAGCCCTGCCTGCTTAGCGATGTAGATCCTCCAGGTTGGAGTTTCAGTCTTACTTATATAATTTCAAGCAGCAAAGTTTCTGACAGCCTATGATTTTAGAAAACAAAGTTGCTCAGTGAGTAAGAAAGAAGTAGTTACTCAACAGATGCTGTGTTATGACATTTTATAACTGCAGTATATCCTTGGGAAAAATTTTACAGCTAAGGAATCTGCAAAGATTAAGAGCAGTGAGTAGGGCCTAATATATGGCGAGAGAAGATGGTTTGACTGGGGGTGGTGGGCACACAGTGCAATATACAGATCTTGTAAATAGAATTATACACATGAAACCTATATGATCCTATTAACCACTGTCACCCCAATACGTTTAACAAAAAATTCAAAATAAAAGAGTAGTGAGTAGGCAGGAAGAAAACTGAAGTGTCAGTCTCACAAAGCAGGAAGATGATTGTTGGTGTTGAATGCTAACAAGTCTAGTTTACTGAGACACCATCCAATAGGGTAGGCACTAGCCACAGGTGGCTATTTAAATTTAATTGAAAGTGATTAAATTTAAATTACTTAAAGAATAAAATTAATTAAATAAAAGCATTTTTATTTCTCCATGGCACTTAGCCACATGTCAAATGTCCGGTCGCCACAGACTAGTCCCTGTTGTATTATTCCAGATAGAGAACAGTCCGATCACCCCCAAAACGTCCTATTCAACCTCAGTAAGAGAACTGGGAGCCCTTGGCGACGTTGATGCCTGTTGAGAGGAGCCTGTGCAAGGAGTTCTGGGGGTGGAAGCCCTGTAAGAAGTGCATACTGGTAATGAGTAGTATTCTTTCTAAACTCAGCTCTGACAACACTACTCTCCTCCTATGACAGCCACTATGTATTACGTACCTCGAACACGCAAGGCGAAGACCAGAGCACGTAGTTCAACCGCTCTAACTCGTTCCTCTGCCAGCACAAACCCACGACCGTCCCCAAACTCCATCTCCCGCCATGCCTCGGGCCCTTCTGCGTCTCTGTCTCTTGGGCTTCTGGGAAATGTAGTTTTTTTTCAGCGTCCCAACTCCAGAAAGGTTCTAGCCCTGAACTAAGGCTCCCAAGAGGCAGTGCACGGGCCATTCTGGTCTAATTTACCGCGGCCGCCATGTCTGCCGTGAGGGGGCGCCAGAATCGGCACCCGAGGTTTAGTGAACCGGTGACGGAGATGCTGGAGTCCCAGGGGAGGAGGAGGGTAGAGACCGAGCTGTTGGCTTCTTCCCGCCATTTCTCAGATCGCTGCCGCTGCGGGGCTTTGCAGATGCCTCGGAGCTGACAGGGGCCCCGGGGAGCTCCCTGCAGTACTTGGGGCTGACAACGTGCAGCTTGAGGACATTAGGCAGCCCCGGCTGGAAGCGCAGGCGCAAAGGCAGGACCTGGCGGCCTCTGTAAACACCAAAGAGCGCCTGCGCAAGCTGAGCGGCCCGCGATGGACACCTGGGGGCGCCTGAGCCAAGATAACAGAATTAGTAACTGTCCGTCTTTTTTTTCCGTTGTCCTTTATGGTTTGCAAAGCACAGCTTCCTTCATTGCCTTAGTTTGATCCTCACAGCAGGCCTGTTGCAGATTGGGCAACGGGTCAGGGAAGGTCACACAGCCAGAGTCCTAGTATAATAGAGTTCGAAGGACCAGAGATGGATGGTTCAGGATCCACGGACTCTAGCCCAGGCTCTGTCTGGGATTTACTGTGTGACCTTGGGCAATTCTGGTCCCTTGGGAACCTAAACCTTCTCATTTGTAAATGGAAGTCGGTTGTTGGGAGAATCAAATCGGATGCAGGAGTGAAACTAAATTCCCAAGCAGTCTATAAGGGCAAAATATTATTAGTCAGGTGATTGCAGATTGAGGGGCCCATTTCCTCTTTCTACAAATTGCAAAACTGAGGGCCTCAAAGGGGCAGGAGCTTACTCTACAGGTCTCAGCAGTCTGTGAACAAGGGCTAAAGCCCAGCCCTCCTGCCTTTGGTCCTGGAGCCTTTCCCTGCACCAAGGATTAGTGTTTTTGTTGGATACTGTCTTAGAGACACAGACTACTCTGAGGGCATGGAGGAGACTCTAATTCCAATCCTTCTACCCAACCTAGGCCTAATGAAAGAGGGCCCTGCTCTGTTGAAATGACTACAAGAAGCAGGAAACTAAGAAAGATCTGGAGAATCCTAGAGAAAGAGAACAGTGTGGCTGGGTCTGTACAGACCCTGCCTCTCAGGATAGTGGCCCAGGTAAGGGGAGGAGCCCAGATGGGACAGATGTGGGTGTAGTTCTAAGGGATCAGACTCTGAATGGAAAAGAACAGGAGGGTATTGGGCTCTCTTTCTGAACGGGGAGGACCTAGGCACTCAAGTGACTCCAGGTGGGGCCAGCAACAGCTGAAGTTGATACCCAGGCTGGCTTGAGTAATGAGGAGAGAAAGTGATGCACATTGAACTGAGGCTGTTGGAGCCTCTCTCCCAGTCAGGTGGAATAGCCAGGTGGCACCATGGACACACCATACAGCCCCCAGGATCAGGAAGATGCCCAGCAGGAAAGTAAACTTTTCTGTCTCTGAAATGATGGAGCTGGGCTGTACCTAGGTGTTCCTCTCTGGAGTGCACATAGAGGTCCTGAGGATAGGCAGCGGGAGGGGCTGGGAGACCCTGAGGTCTGGTTGCAGATGGGTCCTCCTCCTCTGGCAAGTCATGAAAGGCAAGTGTTTGTAGAAATGGAAATCCAAGGTCCTCCTCACATCCAAGTATCTATTTCTCTGGATCTTCACTAATCTCTGTTTTCATTGGGGGAAACTGAGGCTAAAGGAGGAAAGGATTCTCTTCAGTTTTACCCCAACGCATAGGAGCTGGGGTACAACTGAACTAGAATAGGGATCTTTCCATTACATGGCAGCAATCAAACATCTTCATCAAACATTTATTGAGTTTCTAACATATACTCAGGGCAGAGCCACCTTGAGGTAGCAAGCAGAAGCCAAGATTGTAGTCAAACCTGGCTCTCAACCCGCCTTCCCAGTGACTTAACGCTATGGCCTCCTGTCAGTCACTACCCTTCTCTGAGCATTGAATTGTCTGTGAAGTGTCTTGGGGAGAGGGGGGTGGGAGAAGAAGGGTGGGCGGAGATGTTGGGGAGGAGTAGGAAACCTTATCCAGGGCTGTCTCAAGGTCTAACTATGAATTAAAGAAGTTAAGACTTGTCATGTGCATAGGACAGCACCAGGCACATGTTACAAGCTCTGTACATTAGCCCCTTTGTTACTGATGAACACAGGGTTGAGGCCAGCTGCAGACAGGTTCTTCTCGAGCCAAGCAGGGGCAGAGATGCTGCAGCCCCAGGTATGCTCATCTCTTAGACACCTACACTCTGTGCCCTGAGAGCCTGTTTCTGGAGTCAAGGGGGAAACCCACATCACCATTTCATCCTCTAGCACTGGTAACCTGGCAGGGAACAGGCACCTCAAGTGTTTACACTGTTTACACCTCCTCATGCAACAGGATTCCCTTCCCCATAACCTGTGATCTAGAGTTAAGCTGTACATTACAGCCCCGGTCAGTCAGACCAGGACCAGACCCTATACTCTTCCCAGCCCCTTCAGGGTGTGGGTCATGCACAACCCTTCCTCCAGGCAGGGCAAAGGTTAAAAAAAAAAAAAAAAAAAAAAGCTGCCACTATAAACTGATGAACAAAAATAGATGCAGAGACAGAAGCATGGAACAGACCATCAAACCTCAGAGGGAAGGCAGGGGAAGGTGGGGGGAGGGGCGAGAGATCAACCACAGGACTGTGTGCATGCATATAAGCATAACCAATAGACACAGGCAATAGGGGGGTTAGGGCCTGTGCTGGGGGGCGGGAGCGGGCTGGGAGAGTCAACGGGGGCAAAAGGAGACATATGTAATACTTTCAACAATAAAGAATTTTTTAAAAAAGGCTGCTGGCAGGGGCTTGGCCTGTGTCCCCAGAGCAAAAGGGGAGGAGGGCTAGAGGGGAGCCTAAACAGGATACAGGGCCTAATGTCAGATATCTTGCCCCTGGCCCACCCTGTTTGAAGGTGGAGATCTGGCTCAGTGCTCATTTCAACTGCGGTTCAAACCCCTTACTTATGGAGGAGGAAAGAGAAACCTAGAGAGGCCAAGAACTCACCAAGAGCCTCCAGGTGGGAGTGAGACTCTACTTAGCAACTAATTTGGAGGGGCAGGTGTTGGCTCCCTCTCCCCTTCCCCACTGCCACCACAGTCCTGCTTGAGTCAGCCCCCCACCCTCCACCCATCCGATCCCCTGAGTAGGTTCTGGTTGGTGAGTGTTTGGAAAGGTGAGGGGAGGCAGACAGACATGGTCAGAGAGAAGCCCAGAGCTAACCTGAGGGATGGGGGTGTGGACTGGGGTGTGGTGGTTGCTGCAGGATTTCTAGGGCCTTATTAATCAGTCTGAGGCAGCAGAGGATGGAAATACTGTGGGAGCACAATCCTGGAGGAGGGAGCAAAGCAGATTCAAGAATGAGTCACAGAGCCCGAGCCCTAAATTTAGAAGGTGCTGAAGGAGGCAGCCTCCTCTGGGGAACCCTGTGGAGATACTGCTGACCCAGAGCCTGAGGCAGGGGGCAGTGGTTGGCAAGGCGGTGCCTGCACATCAGTGCCTTGTGAGGAGAAAATAGTCATTTTGTGCTGCCGCCTAGGCATTTCACAGTATGTCAACCCTG
Organism: Murina feae; assembly: GCA_004026665.1. NCBI lineage: Eukaryota > Metazoa > Chordata > Mammalia > Chiroptera > Vespertilionidae > Murina > Murina feae. The sequence continues at coordinate 6,766 of PVJC01001567.1, forward strand.
CTCACACCCAGAAGCTGCACATTTAAATAAGGGCCTGGAGCTGAGGATTCTGCCACAAGTTCCTGCATTGCTTTTCCCAGGCACATTTTTAAATGACCACTCGGAGTTGAGCCTGTGAAAAAATGAGTGCCTTTGCTCAACCACCTCATAGATAATGGGTGCTTCTTGCTATCCGGTTCTTTATCTCTTGCTCTCTCTCATGACCTGGGACAGAGAACTGCGCTTCCTCCCTCCCCCTCATTGTGCTCCCTTCGCTTCTGGGACCTGTAAGTAATAAATCTTGTGACTACTTCCTTTGTGTTAATGTATTGAAACTGGACCTTCAATCAAAAGGGCCCCTGGGTTTTCACTTCTCCAAAGTGGGAGCTCTGATGCCAGTGTGGGTGGCCTGTGTTCCCTCATTCAACAGGTCATAGTCTGCGTATTCTTAGTACACCCGCTCTGAGGTTTCCAACCCATGCCCTATACAAGTGGAGCCTGGTTTAGGCCCATTCCAGGTGTGGGTTTTGCTCGAGAATGAACCCTGACCTAGGGCAGAGCTTTTAGCCCCATTCTCAGAGCCCCTACTGAGCCTTGCTCACATCAGCTGTGAACTAGCCTCTGGAGTATGGTCATGGCCAAGCTCTCTGTGTCCCTGTGTCCTGCTGCTGTCCTAGCAACCAGTTATCAGACACTGAGGAGGGTGCTCTGGGGATGCAAGGAGCCACTGAGTGTAGAATTCTTAAAGGGGACTCAGGCCTTTGACAACTGTTTGGAATTGGGGGTAAGGGAGGGGGACAACATGTCATAGTGCCTTCCTCTGCTTTTTGTTCAACCCCCAGACTCCAGGTGAACCAAGGCTGTTTTGTTTTTTGGGTTTTTTTAAAAATATTTTTATTGATTTCAGAGAGAGGAAGGGAGAAAAACATCAATGAGAGAGAATCATTGATCAGCCGCCTCCTGCACGCCCCCTACTGGGGATTGAGTCTGAAACCCGGGCATGTGCCCTGACCAATCACTCTGGCATCCTTTCAGTGCACAGGACTGTGCCCAACCAACTGAGCCACACTGGCCATGTGAGCCCAGGCTGTTTTGTTTCCTCCAGTTCAGGAGAAGAGGAGGTACCGCCTTCAGGTTGAGCATCAAAAACAGGAAAGAGGCCATGCCTTGGACACAGATGTTGTCACCAATCCCTGTGGGTCAAGGACTTGAAATCATGATCACTCTGTCCATTGTCACTCAGACCAGTAGAACAGAACCGCGTTCAGTAAGGCAGATCAGAAACTTTACTCTTTGGCCCAGGAGTGTGGAAGGATGATCTTGTGCTCTTTAGATCTTCTTCCTGATTCTGGGGACTTAGGAACGTCTTAAAGGGTTTGAGGGGGACTTAGGAAGTCTCAGGGGCAGAGATTTTTGAGAAAATAGAGTTCCCAAATTTCCAAGGGAGCATGTGCTGTCCCCAAACATGCTTGGAACATGCCTAGCCATACAGCACGTCTCATTTTAATGTTAAATCTCCACCCCTGAGTGTGACTTTTTAGTATGCTAATGAAATTTCCTCAAAGGGTCCTTTGGAAAGGGGTTTCAGAATCCATCTTGGATCTTTCTGGAGCAAACCGGTTTCTTAGTTGTGATCTTTGGGTTTCCTCTCTGGTTCCTGGAGGCAGGTTTAGCTAGCCTCCTTGGAATTGCTGTCTCCTCTTGACAAGTCCAATCTGCTTATGTCAGAAGATATATTGGGGAGAATACACGAAAATTAGTGGAAGTGTAAAATTACTAATATGGTGGCACAACCCAACGACAATGCCATTCAGAAATAAGGGGCTCAGGAGAAAAGAGCTGATAGCAGGCTCTGCCCAGGTAGCTTAGTTGGTTAGAGCATAGTTCTGATATGCAAAGATTTTGGGTTTGACCGCTGGTAAGGGTACACACAAGAATCAGCTAATGAGCCCTAGCTGGTTTGGCTCAGTGGACAGAGTGTCAGCCTGAGGACTAAAGGGTCACAGGTTTAATTCTGGTCAAGGGCACAAGCCTGGGTTGTGGGCTCGATCCCTAGCATGGGGCGTGCAGGAGGCAGCCGATCATTATGAGATGTTTCTTCTCTCTCTCCCTCTCCCTTCCTCTCTGAAATCAATAAAAAATATATATATTTAAGAAAAGAATCAACTGCCCTAACCAGTTTGGCTCAGTGGATAGAGTGTCGGCCTACAGACTGAAAGGTCCCAGGTTCGATTCTGGTCAAGGGCATGTACCTTGGTTGTGGGCACATCCCCAGTAGGGGGTGTGCAGGAGGCAGCTGATGGATGTTTCTCTCTCATCAATGTTTCTAACTCTCTATCCCTCTCCCTTTCTCTCTGTAAAAAATCAATAAAATATGTTTTTTTTTAAAAAAAGAATCAACTAATGGATGTATAAATAAGTGGAACAACAAATCGATGTATCTCTCTCTCTCCCAAGTCAATAAATAAATATTTTTTAAAAATAAAACACATTTTAAGAAGAAAAGAGCTGGTAATAGCTGTGGCATTTACTGAGCACTCATTGTGTGCCAATCATGGAGCCGAACACTCCATGTGCATGAACTCACTTCATCCCTGTTGCAATGAAGTAAATCCACACCGGTCTACCCCTTTTAGAAATGGAAAAACTGAGACACAGAGAGATTCAGTCAACTGTTCTAGATCACACAATATGAGGTTCTACCCAGGCAGTTTGGCTCCCTGGCCTAGCTCTTAGCCATTATGCTACACTGCTGAGAAGGGACAGACACCACATCTGTCTCATCCTTCCCCCATCCCCTGCCCTCCAGTCCCTAATGCTAGAGCCCTGGGAGCTGCTCTCTGGGCCTGCAGAGTCCTACTGCCCAGGAAACCCGGGCTTAGGGGGATGGAGGAATCTAATAATAACCCCACCACCACTGTGCAGGACTTGACAATTAAAGAGACCTCCCACCTGCCTCAGCCCAGTGGGGAGGCATCTTGAGCATGACCATGTGACAGAAAAACAGGCCTACTTTGGGCAAGGCCCAGAGCAGAACCATGGAGAACTCCCCCTTTGGGAGGTCCTGAGGCCCAGATGGACCTTCACACCCCTTCCTGCTGGGTCTCCCTGCTGCTGATGTTTATTGGGTACAGATACCTGCAGGATCCCAGTTCGATTGCTGGGTCAATGCAACCTTCTGAAAGCCATAGAGTTTCCTGTCACATGTCCCTGATCCATCTGCCTGACTCCAGGCCCTCCCCTCAGAAGGATGAGGTTGCCTGGCCCTTCTACCAGGGCCAGGACTCCAGCCCTGGGACAGACCAGGCCCCCTTTCCTGGCAGCCCACACAGCTTCCTTCTTATGGTTTCTTATTTTTTTAATCTCAAGGCTGGCCCTCAGCACCCTGACTCAGAACAGTTTCCACCCCCGAGGGAGTAGAAGGGTCTTGGGGGAGCATTTACAATCACCCTTTGGATAGTAGGAGGGGTGGGAGTCCACTTCCAAAGCCCATTATTGTTCCTGAGGGAGAAGTTCCTCTGAGAGTCCTCCTAAAGGAACTGGGACCTTCCCAGGTGTCAACGTAAGAAATGCTCAAACCTATAGGGAATTTTTATGAGTTTATTTGAGCCAAAACTGATGACGATTGCCGGAAAGCAAGATCTCAAATCTAGAGAAGGACAGTTTTGCAGTTTCTTTTGTGCCTTTGAAATTAAGGAAGGAAGTAAGGAAGATTACGTGAAGATGGGAGAAAGCAAGGTGAGGATTGGATTGTAGGATAGTTAATGATGTGCCCTCTTGATGGTCATACCCCCTCAGAGGGGGATTACTTCTGGCATTTCAACAGTGTGTTAACCTAGATGCACAAGAACAATGGACAGGGCTTGCTTAAAGCTTTCACTAAAGAAGTTATAGGCCTGGGCATGACTACCCACCATGACCTGCCACTTAGGAATTTATGATCAGATCACCCTGTGAGGTTACTTTCCATAGCACCCCCCTCCCTGCCTCTTTTTTTTTTTTTTAATTGATTTCAGAGAGGAAGGGAGAGGGGAGAGAGAGAGAAATAGAAACATTAATAATGAGAGAGAATTATTGATTGGCTGCCTTCTGCATGCCCACTACTGGCAATCGAATCTGCAACCTGAGCATATGCCCTTGACTGGAATTGAACCCGGGACCCTTCAGTCCACAGGTCAACACTCTATCCACTGAGCCAGGACCTCCCCCTTTCTTTTTTCTATCCACAAGAGGACTGAGGTCCATGAGGGGACTGTTGAGCAACTGTGCAGCACTTCCAGGCTTTGTGATGTGGATGTGGCAGTGCCTCAGGCATCAGGTTGCCTGATTTAGCAAATATTTGGGACATACTTATATTAAAAATGATTCTTTGCTTATCTGAAAATCAAATTTCACTAGGTGTCCAATGCTTTATCTGATGTCTCTGCTTCAGTGCTCTGGGTAGCCTAGCATGCTTAAGCAAGTCTGAGATGGTGTGTGGCTGTGCAGGACTGTGTGACAGGACATCAGTGATGGTCTGTGGCTGTGACAGAGTCACCAGAGGAGTGAGGATGTGGGTAACTGACTGTGCATCTCTCTGTGATTCTCTCAGGCTCCAGCAGTGCTCCCTCAAGTCAGGGTTTGGGCTATTTGCTGAGGGAGGCCCAGCAGGGGTAGGAGGCCCGCCCTGGGCAAACACTTAGATCCGGCTCCAGAAGGGACTGGGATGTAGAGCCAGTGGTCACCAGATTATAAAGGACATGTCCTCCTCAAGGCCACGCCAGCACTGGAGGCCACAGAGTACTCTGCCCTGGGCCTTTCAGAGAGGCCTCTGGATCCACCTCTCTACTCTGCTGCTTCCTGGTGACATCACACAGGTCATTGCACAATCTTCTAGAACAGTGCCCCCAGAATATTGCCTCGTTGCCCTAGGCAACCTGGAAAATTTCTCCACCCAAACTGGCAGGCCCAGTTACCCTGAGGAGGTGGTGAAGGTGGGGAGGAGTCAGGGGGGCCTTCTCCTCATGCCCCAGAGGGAGATCCAGGCAGCCATCCATATGTCTGACTAGATGGTGAGTAGGAGGGGGTACCCAGAAGCAAGTCAAGACTGGGTGGGGGCCCAGGGTGGGGGTTGAATCTTGAGGCAGAGAGGGAGTGAGGGCTGTGCCAAGGTCACCCCCAGGGTAGTGAAAGGGGTGTCATATAATGGGAAGCAGGAACAGAGTCTTGGGTTAAGAGCTGGGAGACCAAGTTTGTTTGTTGTTGTGGTTGTTTTTTAATATACCTTTTTATTGTTGACTAGAGGCCTGGTGGGGCAGTTCCTCAGTCTGGCTTGCATCCTCTTGCAGTTTGGGACCCCTCGGGGGTTGTCCACCTGCAGCAGGCGAGTGGGCCTAAGCCTGCAGGCAGACGTCCCCGAGTGGTCCTTAGTGCTGCCACAGAGGCTGGAGAGGCTGCCACCACCACCACTGCACTTGCCAGCCGTGCCTGGCTTCTGGCTGAGCAGCACTCTTCCTGTGGGAGCGCACTGACCACCAGGGGCAGCTCCTGCATTGACTGTCTTCCCCCTGGTGATCAGTGTGCATCATAGCAACTGGTTCCACCATTCAGTCAATTTGCACATTAGGATTTATTATATAGGATAGTAGAAACCAAGATTCTTATCTCTACTTTGTCCCTCCTAGCTGGGCTGGGCCTTTATTTCTCTGTACAGTGAGGGGCTGAGGTCAAATGATGGTAGTCTAAGGTATTAGTTCAACCCAGTGGGGGAATTGAAGGGAATATTAGGGACCAGGTCTGGGGTGACTCCAGGCAAGGTCCCTGCCCCTGCTCCACTGCCTTTCAGGGACCAGTAAGCAAAGTCCGGTGTGAATTTCTCCAAATGACCCCCAGGCCCCAATCACAGATCTGAGGTCCCCATATGGGCTCTGACTTGCTGTGTGATTCAGGAACATCCCTGTGCCTCTAGGGACCTCAGTTTCTCTCTGTGGAGGGTCACATGTAAGACCCAGAGCACTCTGGGTAATGTTTCCTCTCTGCCAGACTGTGGAGAGCAGGGGTGGCTGAATCCTAGGACTTCTTTTCAGACTCCTCCCCCACCTGCCCCCACCCAGCCTTTCTGGGTTCACTCGTCTGCACTTGAGCAGACAGGACCCTTTTCTCTGCTGCGTGGGGGTGCTTGAGACAGCATATGAATATCCTCAGGTGAGGATTAAATAATAATAATACATATTTTTAAAATCTCTAAGTCCTAAGCACGTCAGGACTATATTTGTGAACCCACAGTGACAATTCCTCATCTTCCTCTAGCGACTTAAAGAGAAGCTGTTCCATCCCAGAGCTCTAGGATGGTGAGGCTAGGAGGTTATACATTCTGATTCCCTCATTTTACAGATAGGAAACTAAGACCCAGAGAGGAAAGGAAGCCAGAGCAGAGAAAGGAACCCTGGGATGCGAGGAGATTGAGACCTGGGTTTTGGACAGGATGCCCATGTACTCACTGTGTGACACTGGGCAAGTAGTGGGCATTTGTGGACCCTGTTAGCTGCCCACCCAGGGGAGCTCACCACGGCCCTCCCTCCGACTCTGTGGTCAAGGGCCAGTCCCTGGGGTCAGTGCATGTTCAGCCTTGGGCCCTCTGCCACACGTACTGGCCTGGCCTCAGGGAAGTTGAACTATTGGCCTCAGTGCACGCAGAGCAACTGGAGACAGAGCTGGCACCAGGACCCAGAGAGAAGGTGGCAGCCTCTGGAGCTGGAAGGGGTGTTGGAGAGCTGGTGGACATATCTCCCCACGGCTATGGAGCATGGCTAGCTCTGCTTAGGAAGGGACAGGGAGCCCCATGCTCTGGAGCCAGATGCTTTTGAGAGGCAAGCCTAGTCCATGGGAGATGTGTGGACACACACATGGGTGCTCAGCGTGGGTGGTGATGGACAGGAGCCAGAGTCTGGGGGTGGGGTGGGGGTGGGGGTGGGGAGCCTTGTTACAGCTCCCAGCTGAGAGTGGAGATTTTGCCGAAGTCTGGCCAGCCTGTGAACCCTGCGGCTAGTGGTTGGTCAGGGATGCAAGCTGCGGGCAACTCTGAGTTGCTCTTGATTGTGGTGGGGTGTGTGCCCATCTTCGGGTCTCTGGGGTCAGCGAGCCTGTGTGTAAGAAGGTTGTTGCAGAGGTGTGTACCTGTGAGTGTGGGAGGGGGGTGGAGGGAAGGGGTTCACAGTTAACTTCCGGAATTACTATTCTAGCAATGCCTCGCCCCTCCTACAGAGCCCCCTCTATCTTGGCCTCTCCCCGCCCGCCGGGTCCCCAAGAGCTGCCTGCAGACCCGTCCCTCCCGGGCCAGGTCCCTTCCCGCGGGCGGGGCGGGCGCTAGGACCCTGCGGGCGGGGCGGGGCGGGGCTGGGAGCCGGGTCGCGGTCGGTCCCTCCGCAGCCTGGAAAACACCGAGCCCGGGCGAGCGGTGCCCCCGAGCCCCCAGCCCAGCCCGCAGGGAGGGAGAGAGGGCGCGCGGGGCGGGGGCGCGGGGCGGCCCAGCCGCGGGACCCTCCGTCCTTCCCCTCAGAGTCCCCGCGCGGCCCGGTTGCCGGGGCAGCGGCAGCGCGGCGGCGGCGGCGGCGGCGGCGCTCGCACCCCGGCCCGGCGGCCCCGGCGGCTCAGTGGGCACAGGTGAGCGGCGGCCCGGCGGCGTCCGCCCCGCGCCCCGCGCTCTTCCCGCGCCGGCGCCGCTGCCCGAGTGAGTTGAGCGCGTCCGGCCAGCTCTGCGCGGACACCGCCCGACTCTCCTCACTTCGGGTCCCGACCTCCCCGGGACCCCCGGGCTCGCGCGCGCCCCCCGCCCCCGACGCGCAGCCTGCACCCCCCGCCCCAGGGAGGTCGGGGCGCCCCTGGGGTACGCCCAGTGACTGCCCGAGGCCGATGGACCTCGCCAGGGGCCAGCCCCCGCCTCTCCCGAACTCCGCACCCGCCCAGGACCCCGGACAGCCCCACCCGCGCCCCCAGCGCACTGACTCCGGTCCCCAAACCGGTCTTGCAGGTCCCGGGAAGGTGGCGTCAGCATCTGCAGCCGCGTCAACGTTGTCGGAGCCTCCGCGGAGGACCCAGGAGAGCCAGACGAGGACCAGGGCCCTGGGCCTCTCCATGGAGCAGTCTGCGGCCTCGACAGAGCCCCAGGGGCCGCGGCCGGTCCTGGGCCGCGACAGCGTCCAGGTGCCCGACGACCAGGACTTCCGCAGCTTCCGGTCAGAGTGTGAGGCCGAGGCGGGCTGGAACCTGACCTACAGCAAGGCCGGTGTGTCTGTGTGGGTGCAGGCTGTGGAGATGGATCGGACCCTGCACAAGATCAAGGTAGGGTTGGGTACCGCACATGCAGCCTCATTACCTCGGACAGGGCTCTCCCGGTGCTCCCGCAGAGCCACAGCCACCTGGCTGTGCATTTCAGTCTCTTGCCAGGAACTAGTTACAGGCACAGTTTGTTCTGCAGGCCCCATTACACAGATGGGCCAACTGAGGCCTGGAGAAGGTGTGTGACTCTGGCTCAAATCTGCCAGAACGCAGGCTTCTTCTGCATGCCCCTGCCTGCTCCAGGGAGCTGGTCTCCTCTCAGGGTCCCTTCTGCCCCCACGAGCCTTCCCCTCCTAACTGAGTTGAGTCACTCAAGGTGGGAGCCTGAGTCCTTCTCTTCCTCATTCCTGGTTCTCTCAGCCCGAGCTGGGTCTCTTTGCCACTCGCTGCACACTTGGGTGGCAGGGACCTGATCCCTTCCTGCCTGGTGCCCTGCTCTTCCCCCTTCTGTCCCTGGCTGCCCCCTGAGTCTGCTGCAGGGACTCAGGATTGTGGCTGGCAGACCTCGAAGGCAGGGCGTGGATGTCCCTGCCTTACACAGGGCCAGGCTGGTGGTGGGTTGGGAGAGGAGAGGGCCGAGGGAAGCACATCAACCCCTTGACAGCCATCAACCCCATTCATTATAGCTCCATGATTTTTCTTTCTTTGCCTTGTCAGGGCAGGCTAAGGGTGTGGGACCCCATGAGCTCATCTCCGTTGAGGCTGGTGAAAACTCTGGTCTGGAGGCATCGGTAGCTACCCCCCAGCATCTCTGGCATTGTGAGAGTGCCACATTTCCAGGGGGACAGGGCTCCCTTCAGTGGGCTCCCGGCAGTAGGCTGGGCCCTTTCCCCTCCCTTCCCTTTCTCTTGCCTTCTCCTTCTGCTGTCCTTCTGGAACTGTGAAGATGTGGATTCCTGTTGCAAGTGTTGGTGGATCAGGGCACTGGACTCGGAGGGCCTCCTGCCCTCCCCTCTACTCTGCTCCCCCCTCCCTCTTTCCCCCTTGCCTAGGCCCTGCTCTCAGACTTAGCTCAGGCACCTTGGCCTCACACCAGAGCCAGAGATGCCTGATGTTCCGTCTCTGGCCCTGTACCTCTCTGCTTCCCTTTGTCTTAGTCATGTACAGCTTTGTCCATCTGTTCCCCTGTGGCCTTCTGGTTCACCCTTTCTGCCCTCCATCGCTCTCTGCATTCTGCCTATCTGACTTTCGTTTTCTCTCAGAGTTTCCATGTGTCTCCGCCTCTGGGACTCTGCCCAGACCTGAGGACGATGGGCTAGGGGGCTTCCCTGGGGGCCTGACCTGTGTCTGAGCCTGAGGTGCAGGAAGGGGAGGGCAGCTGGTATGTCCAAGCTTGGTATTCACTGAAGACAGGGAATAGGTCCCAACCCAGTTTGTGCCCCCTGCAGCCAACACAGACAGAGCAGGGATGTTAGTTGAATGAAGGATGGAAGGAAGAACGGGAGGAACAAATTGAATGAAAGGTGAACAAGGTTGTTGTGAGAACAAGTTTGCTTTCTTGACGGTGACCTGGGAAAGGCTTCAGGATGATGCACAGTGAGGTGGGGAAGTGTAGTTTCCCCACTGAGCTGGCTCTCCAGAAGGAAGAAGGGAAAGATCTGAACAGAGGCTAGTACGCCCATCCTCTGTCAACAGGGTGGAGCTGCCTCCTCCATCTGGCTTGGTTAATGGATAAGCTAGCCCTGTCCAGGACTGGGGTTGGTGAGTCTGGGAGCCAGACTGCCACAACAGACCTCTTGTGGCCACATCAGACTTCTTGTCTGACAGTCTTCCTTGGAGTGGAAGGGACTTGGAAAAACTGGGCTTGTGGGCTATGGTTACTCTCCCTGGCAGCCAGGACCCTGCCCCTTCTTCCCTCTCAGACTGAGCTGATATTGAAAGTGCCAAAGGGCTCCTGGCAATCCCGATTTCATACTCCCCCACCCCTCACTGAGGTGCTAATGAGGACCCTGAGGCCCGGAGAAGGACAGGGCCAGCCCAGGGTCCCCCAGCCAAGTGCCAGCCGAGTGGAGCTTGGAACGTAGGTTTCTGGCCTCCCAGCCTCGCCCTCTCTGTCTTATGTTTCTCTCTATTGCTGCCCTCCGGATCTGCTCCCTCCAGTGGAGTAAGAGTTTGGGGATAGTAGGTGAGCAGAGCTGGGGCTCAGGGAGGAGTCTGGGGCCTTGATTATGCACATCCTGTATCCTACTCCTGGTCCCCTCAGCACGGTCAGGTGGAGCTCTGGGAGATGGGCAGAGGCCCCAAATTTCAGGAATACCATTTCTAAGAGCCCCTGGTTTATACCAAGCATTTTCCTCCATTGTCTAATTTACTCTCAGGCTAGTTTTGGGCAGTAGCAGGTTTGTCTCCATGCTGCAAACAAAGAAACTGAGGCTGAGAGCAGTAATATTACTTGCCTAAGGTCATAGGGCAGCTGAGTGGAACCCAAGCCAGCCTGGCTCCAGAGTCCCTGCTGCTCTCCACTTGGGCTCACATTTTGGTCAATGGTATGGCTTTTGACCCCATCAATAACTCTTTGATGCCTTGGTGGTTCAGTGGGTTGGAGCATTGTTCTGTACACCAAAAGGTTGCAGGTTCAATTTCTGGTCAGGATACATACCTAGGTTTCGGGTTCAGTCCCCATAAGGATGCGAATGGGAGGCAACCAACAGATGTTTCTCTCTCACATCAATGTTTCTCTCTCTCTCTCTAAAAATCAATAAAAACATATCCTCAGGTAAAGATTAAAAAAAAAACAAAACACAAAAGCTCTTTGAAGGACACTGTTCTCATCATCCCATTCTCCTTTGATGCATGAGAAAGCTGAGGCCAGAAAGGGGCGTGGCTTATTAAGGTCGCACAGCAGGTCTGAAGCCAGAGTCCCAGAGATGATTGGATCACTCTTGAAGGCTGGAACTCAATCACAGATGTTTGTTGAACTTCCCCCTCCCCCACTCCTGCCCCAGCCTCCTGGGCCTGCCCCCTGAGGAAAGGCCAGCTGCCCTCTGGACATGCCCTGTGCTTGTGATCACAGGGTGGGGGTGTGGATCCGGATCCGCCTGTCTGTCTACCTGATTGATTTTCTCCGCCTCGTCTCCCTTCCCCCTGACTTATCTCCTCCCGCCTCTGTGTCCAGAGGTCCCTGATAGCCACTGTGGCACTGGGCCCAGCGTTTGGTGCCAGGACAAAGGAAAGGGGCTGCTGGAGGCCGCCACCACCCTTTCCCTCCCTCCTGGCCTCCAGCCCAGCCTGGCCCCAGGCCTGCATTATGCTCTGGGTACTGGAGAGGAGGCAGACACCGCCTCCTGAGAGGATAAGTCCTGTCCCAGCGGCAGATGCTGAGCATGCATCCTGGTCCAAGGCAGAGGGCAACCTGGAACTTGAACCCAGGTCTCTCAATGTCCAGGCCAGGCTTCCCTGTGACTCGGATAGCGCTGTGAGGAATGGGAACCCAGAAGGTCTGTCAGTCATTCAAGCAGTGCCAGCTGAGGCTCAGGTGTTCCTGGCTATGGTGCCCTCTCCTGTGCGTGTGATAGTGGGCACAGCCCTGCCCCTCTCTGAGCTGTTTCTCTCTCTGTGTCATGGAGCTCCCTTGGCTCCAAGAGCCTCTGAACTCAGTGCTTGTGCTGGGGCCCTTGGGAACCGAATAAGGATTGGGGGACAGAAAGCAGGAGATGACATGGCCTGCGCAGCCCTGCTCTGGATGCTCAGGTTCTCCAGTGCTGCTGTGTGCCTAGCCTAGTGCTTGGCTAGACATGTGAGAGGCAGAGGAAGAGACCTGGCCCGTGTCTGCAGATGCTTCCAGACCCAGGTGGAGAGAGGATGACAATTCCAGGTGACCCCCGTGTACTCATGGGACAGATATTCACAGGCAGACCACTGAGGCAGGAGTGGGCGGGAGGGAAGGAGCCTAGACGGGGTTGGTGGCTGGAGAAGGCAGGGAGATCCCTGGGGGAGTGTCTCTGAGAGCCTTAGGTTTCTGTTGCCACAGGAAGCTGGGCGGTGGCAGTGGGGACCTATTTTCTCTGACTTCCTGTCTTATGGCTCCTCCCCTTTCCCTTTGGGGAAAGCTCCAGTGGTTCCCCCACTGCCCTATCTCACTGTCCACCTGCTGCCACACCGCAGCCCTCCACCTCCCCTCCCCGGGTTCCAGTACCCAGGCCTGTCCCCTCTCAGCACCTCATTTTCTCCCCCTTTGAAAAGAGGCATCAGGGGATCATCTCAGGGATTTCCAGGGGCCCTTTTTGCTCTTAACAGTCTGAGGGGCTCAGAAGGTCATGAGGAAGGTGGGGAAGGGCAGGGCAGGGCCAGGTGTTTTGTCTTCCCACTGTGTCTTCACAACTGTCCCTTGGCCTGAGTCTTACTAAGGCCCATCCAAACATGTAGAAACTGAGGCTCAGAGCAGGAAGTTTACTTGTGTAAGGCCAAACAGGAAGGGGTAGAAGCAGGATTAGAACATAGGTCCTTGGGTTCAAGGCTGAGACCTCTAATGCTGAGATCTCTCTGCCCACTTGGGCCCATCTGTCTCCAGGACCCCGTGGCTACTCATAACTTACCTCTCTCTACTGACTTGGGTCTCTCTGTGCTGTTTCATTGTGGGAGGGCACCCTGGAGGGGGTCCAGCTGGGCAAGAGGCCAGTCCTTGCTATGTAACCTTGAGGGCCATTTCACCTTTTAGAGTGTTTTCTTATCTGTGGTGGCAGGGGTGGAAGTTAATTGATTTAGGGCTTTGGATTGGGTGAGTTCAGGTGCAGGGTGGGCCTTTGTCCCCTCTGGGGCTCCGTTTCCCCATTTCTACAGGAAGTTGCTGAGAAGGTGGTTTGTACAGGCTGTGCTGGCCTTAGGCGATGGTGGTAGGGGATCTGGACACAGAATAAGGGCAGATAACTAAGGCCTTGCCAACCTTCAGGTGGGGGTGCTCAGAGAAGGGAAGGCTTCCTGGAGGAGGTGCCTGGGTTGGCCTGAGGCTGTATGTGAGAGAGTCTAGGTCCAGAGTGGCCATAGGTAGGTTGCTGTCGCTGCCTGGGCTTTAGCTTCCTCATCTGTCAAATGTGGATGGTAGTGCTGCCCTGCCTGTCTCAGGCACTTGATTCATTCGCTCACACATTTAGTGGTCGTGCACTGATTAGCCTCTCTGCCTGGCCCTGTGCTGGAGGTTGGGGACAGAGAGGAGAATTAAACTTGAGCCCTGCACCCAAGGAGCTCCCAGTTGGGTGCAGAGTCAGACACTTGTTACAGGAGCTGTGGAGACCTGGAGGGAGACTCTGAACCAGCTTCAAGGCGCCACAGAGGAGGAATGCTTAGGTGATGCCTTTTGAGTTGGGTAGAGAATGAGGCATACAAGTTTGATAGTGTTGGGAGCTGTCTTTGTGGAGGAATAGCTGTGCAAAGGCCCAGGGGCAGGAAACAGGGCAGTGCATTAGGAGAACTGTAGGTGTTCAGTGTGGGGCTTGGAGCTCAGGGGGCTGGAAGTGTTTAGGGAGCTAGACTAAAAGCCCTAGAGCTTGGGTCTTGGAGATCTTGAGGTGCCAGGGGAGGGTTTTAGATAATGCGGATGGCAGGAGGAGGCTTTTGCTATATTGTCTGGACTGAAGTACTGAGGCCTGCAGTAAAGGAGGGACTGTGAGGAATGGAGCAAGGGGTTGTATGGATAATGATTGGGACGTGGTAATTACAGAACAACCCTTTGCAATGTGCAAATTGTGGAGTGTTATTCAGGTTGGGGTGTGGATGTGCAGCCCCCTTGGTGCCTGCCCTAAGGATAAGGAACCTTGTGAGTAGGAGTGGGGTGGAGTGGGTGCCTCCAGTTAGTGTGTCCCTAGGATTAAAAGAGCCCCCAGCTCCCAAGCTGGCTCTGTGCCCTCCACACCCAGCTCCCCAGGCTCTGGCTTTTAAACTTTAACGAGTCCGAGCCCCAGCTCAGTTTCCAGTCGAGAGTCTTTAAAGTTTCAGGAGATGAGAGAAAGGAGGGAGTCCTGGAGACAGATGGGTTTTATTTCTTCCCCTGAGTCCCCACGCCTGGCTAGGCCACCTGGAGCCAGGGCCCAGGCACCATGACCCCACACACCTGGCACTCTTCAGGGATCTGGGACCTCCCTGGGTTGCACTAGCCAGTTCCTAAAGCACCAGTGTCCACAGGTCTGTGCGCCAGGTGCCACCAAGATAGACAGGGATAGAAACCCTATTGAGCCTGACCTGGGCAAATGAGCATGCTCCAGCAACAGGTGGGAGGGAAAATGCTCAGACCAGGGGTCAGGCTTGAGGTACCTCCCCTTACCCCCTCTGGCGTGCTTGGGCTGGCCCCTGGAGCTTCAGAAACACAGGCTGTGGAAGAAAGTAGTAGGCCCAGAATTTAGTGGTGGGTTCCACGCCAAATGCAGGCTCCTCTTACTTGTCATCAAAGAGAGCCTGGGGCAGGTGGCACAGGGCAGCTGGAGCAGTTCTCTGTAGGTATAGCCTGTTGCCTCCCTGCCTCTCAGCCTGGGCTTCCTGGAGGCCGGTACTTGCTACCTCTGATGTCTCTAGAATCCTTATGTCCTAGGGCAGGTGAACAATGCCTGCACATGTGTACCCCCAGCCCTGCCCCCATACCAAGGAAGTAGGGGGAGTGAGAACCCATGCAGTGTCCAGGCCATTTCATCTCATCCTGCATTTTCCCCTGGTTCCCCGAGGTTCCCCGTTACCATCTCCCAGAGTTCCCTCTCTGTCTTTGGGCCCTTTCAGATTGCCTAGGACCTGGTACTAGACCAGGGAGGTGATGACTCTTAAGGCACAGGCAGAGGGGATGGTGTTCCCTTGTGTGTCTCCAATTCAGTCATTTGACACATATTTATTAAGCACATTCTATATGCCAAGGTTTGTGTTGTATACAGAAATTTAGTGGTAAACCACACAGATTAGGCCCTGATGTCATGGGTTTATATCTTGAGAGGGAGATAAGCAAAATAGAAGTAAATAAGTAAATAAGATACTGGATGGTGGTTGTGTGTTATGAGGACAGGATAACATGTTGGGGGTTGTCTGGTCTTGTATGTGTGGGCCTTCCACATGGAGCTGGATTGTGGGTGAATGCATGTGGATGCACCTTTAAGGTTGTGTGTGTGCCTCTGAGTGTGAAACTGTATGCGTGTTTCTGTGTGTGGTGTTACTCTGTGTGTGTGAGTCACTCCCCCTCACTGCAGCAGAGTTGTTTCTGATCCAATTATGTCTCCTTAGCTGTCTCCTGGCTCCTCCTGCCCTCTGCTCAGCTCTGACTCTGCCATGGTTTTCCCTCTCTGCCTCCATCCAGCCTCCAGGCCTGGCCTCTGGGCCTATCTCCAGGTCTCAGAATCTCCCCTTAGGGTGTGTTTCCTATTCCTGTCTCAGATGGTTACTGAGCCTGCCTTAATGTTGCTACTTGTCTCTTTTCCTCAATTTTTTTCCTGTCCCAATTATTTATTCATTCAACAAACTTCTCATGCCTCTCACTTAACTCTGTCAACCACTATGCTGCTGCTGGGGACCAGAGATGGATCAGACCCAGGCCCTGCTCTCAAGTCCTAGGGGGAGACTTGATGGAGACACTGGCAGCCCTCTGTGAGAACCCAGGCTGAGGGAGGCCAGGGGCTGGCAGCATAGTGGGGGGTGGCAGTGTCTGGGGGGGCCAGCAGGAGTCAGGCACCAAGCTGAGAAGGTCTTGGCGAGTCTCTCAGGGAAGCAGAGGGACAGGCTGAGAGTGAGGAAGGAGTGGAGGCAGAGCCTGAGTGAGGAGGATGTTGGAGTTAGGATTTGCTGAAGGCAGAGAGAGAGGCAGCAGAGTCTCTCAAGCTGGTCAGGGCTGTCATCAGCTCTGGGTTTCCAAAAGCTCCCTGGCTCAGGAGACAGCTTGTCCTGGGAGCCGTGAGCTGAGGATGTGGCTGCAGTACTCGAAGCAAGATGGTGAGGCCTGCCTGGGATGGGTGAAGAGGAGCTGTTGGGAAGGTCCTGACTGAGTGGAGTCCCAGGGATGGCAGTGAAGGATGAGTCCATACCTTGCCTGGTTCTAGGCCCAGGAGTGCAGCAGAGAGGAGTGGGCATTGAGGTAGATAATACAACAGTGGTGGACATGGTGCATATGAAGGTGTGTGGGCTGTCCAGGGGTGAGGCCCAGGAGGCCACTGTGGCCCCTGAAGCCCAGGGGGCGTTTATCCAATTTGCCTTTGTCTTGATGTCTGTGTGTGAGGCCTGGCCCTGTTTGGTCTCACTGGTCTCCTGTCACCCCCTCCCTTTTCCCAGGCGCGCTCTCCTCAGTTCTCCCTCCTCTGCCTGGCTCCTCCATCTCCCCCACGGCTGGAACAGAGTGGCGGGAGCTCCAGACCAGGAGGTCAGCTTCTGAGATGTCAGCAGGATGTTCCTACAGCTGCAGAGCTGGGGCCTGCTGCTCATGAGCCTGGGGGTGGGGGTCAAGGGAGGCTGCTGGAGACGGGGGAGGGAGGAGGGAGGAGGCGAGCAGCCATGAGTCATTTAGCCCTGGATGGAGAGCAGCAGAGGGCCCAGCGTGGTCTGCCTGAGCAGACTCAGAGCTCTGTCTAGGGGAGGCGTCGCAGCACCTCCACTCTCCACCACAGTCTCAGAGGGGCCCCTCATTTGGGAGAAGATGGGTTGGGTGTATCTGGTTTTAGATCCCCTTCTTTTCAGAAGAGAGGGCACAGGACTCGTTTGTCATTTTGCAAATGGGAATACTGAGCCCGAAGGTGGGAGAAGGAGCCCCTGTGTTGGGTGCACCTTTCCACGTGTGCTCTCTGTGTCCCTCCAGCTCCCCTCACTGCAGGCAGAGCCAACAGCCACAGTTCCTAGTGTGGGCCCCCAGGGACAGTCCTCCCTGGCCAGGTCCTGGCCCACCTGGCATCCCTTGGGTCCTCCACAGAGCAGAACCAGGTTCTTGGGGAACAGCCTTGGGGGTGGACTTCGGGTCACAGTGGGTTCCAGGTTAGTTCCTCCACTTCACCCTTCTGAGTCACTATTTACAAATGGGCATAATCTTCCCTCCTAGGTAACTGAGAGGATAGAATTAGACGAATTTGCTAAATCCCTAGCACAGAGCGTGGCACAGAGCTGGTCTACCATTCACGTTTGTTGAATGGATGAATGAACGAGCAGACTGAGGTACCCGAGGGACAGCTTCATATCCTCCGCCTCCATCCTGCTTACTCAAGTTACCTCATGGAATTGCACGAGCCCTCTCCTTCTCCTGCCCTTCCAGGCATTTCCAGTCCCCAGGCTCATACCAGCAGCTTCTGCCAGGAGCCTCTTCTCCATCTTTACATCTGGGTGCCATCTACTTTCTGTTCATTCATTAGGACGCCACTTAGGTGCCCCTCCCTGTACCTTTGTCCCCAGCTTCCCTCTGTCCCTGCCTTGACTGCCCAGGGTTGTCATGCCTATGCCGCAGCCTGAGGCAAGGGTGGAAGGGCCCCCCCGAGTCCCCTCTGGCTCCACTCCCAGTTCTGCCACGAGACTGGAGCATTTCCAAGGTAACAGCATGGGCAACCTCAGACCCCATCTCAGCTGAGTCCCGGCTTCCATGTCCAGGGAACAAGAACCTTGGGATTCTGGACAATACTCTTAACTTCAAAAAAAAATAGATATAGTTTCTATATCTTACAGATACTGTGTTATATCAACAGTCACAAGAACCCCAAAATGAGAAATCAATCACCCAGAGCCTCCATTCTTGAGTAAAACTTTTTTTGGTTCCTTCCGCTCTCATTCACAGGTATAGGTCATCTGTGCTATGTTTAGACCAGCCATTTCCAACTGGTGAGCCACAGGAGTTCTTGAAACATGCAGTACATGACTATGTAGTCAGAGGCACTGACCTCTTTCCCCTTAGATTGTCAAATAAAAAACATGACCACAGCCAATGCAACAATAGCCCTCCGGTGTGAATGACTGCAAATTATACCTTTTTTTTTTTGGTCAGATCAGCAAAAAATACACATTTGTTGCAGAATTTTAGTAATTACTTATGTGTACCATGAAATGAAAAAGGTTGAAAATCACTGGTTTAGACTATGGCACTGGTAGAAGTTAATTTCCTCCTTTGTTCATTTAACATTGCATCTGTGGAAGTATCTCATATTGCTACAGGATTATTAATTCACAAACATTTCCGGCAGCTGCTCCCTGCCAGGCCTGTTCTGGGTTTTGAGGGTTCAGAGCCAGCTCAGCCCCTGCCCCCGGCCCAGGGGAGCCCATAGTCCTCCGTAACTGGCAGTAATTATTGGGTGAGATGTCATTCTTAACCCAACCCGGTCCTGCTGGTGGTGGTGGTCCAGATTGTTCTCCAACATATTTTGCTAATTACAAATGCAATAATACAGTCATGAATAATGTAACAGGACTTTTTTCTTACTTTGTATTCCCTGCCCTCCCTCTCCCCCCCAGTATAAATTTCTGGTCCTGAGTAACAGGAACTAAGATGAAGGATACATTTTTATGATTTTGAAAATATTTGCCAGCCAGGAAGAGCTCCCACAGCCCCTTTGTTGGCTCACCTGTCCATCTTGCTGTTCCGGCAACAGGTCTTTGCTAAGCTGTGCCAGGCCCAGGGGATGCCAAGGTGAACGAGGGGCCACAGCATTGCAGACAAATTGATGCACTGCAGTGCGTGCAGATGGAGGGAGGCACTGGGAGCTGAAGGGTAGGCCCCAGCCCGACCTGAAGAATTTAGGGACAGGGGTCAGCCAGGCTGAAGTTTGAAGACAAAATAGAAAAGAAGCCAGCCAAGGGAGGTCCTGGGAGGACCAATCAGATCTCTCTCCTCCTGCGCCACCCCTCCCTGCTTTCCTGGACCCCTGTGTCAGAATGTCCTGACCCTTGTGCTGCTGTTGGGATTTCGGGGAACATGGAGGAAGGTCTTAGGGGTCTCCCTTCTGGGGGCCCCAGAAACCCAAAGGCAAGGGCAGAGGGACTCTACCAGCTTGTCTCAACACTGGCCCCGTGGGCTTTGGGGGCAGAGTAGAGGGCCCTGAAGCCAGCAAGCTGGGGCGTGAGCAGGCCCTGGGAGGAGGGCCTGGTCTGACATGAGGGCAGCATCTGGCTGTGGTTGTGAGGGTGGTGTGTGTGTCTGGGGGCATTCATGTAGGGTCCTGGTGTAAGAGGGCCACCTGCTCTCCCCTGCATCTACCCTGTGGAGAGACACAGGGCATTTAAAAAAATATATATTTTATTGATTCCTTACAGAGAGGAAGGGAGAGGGATAGAGAGTTAGAAACATCGATGAGAGAGGAACATCAATCAGCTGCCTCCTGCACATCCCCTACCGGGGATGTGCCCGCAACCAAGGTACATGCCCCTGACCGTAATTGAACCTGGGACCCTTCAGTCCACAGGCCGATGCTCTATCCACTGAGCCAGACTAGTCAGGGCAACATAGGGCATTTTTGTTCTAAATGTTGTTCCTTGTCCCTGTATATCTTGCTTGGCCTTCGGGGACTAGCAGGAAGGTGCTCCCCTGGGCCGGGCCTGAGAAGTCAGGGAAAGCTGCTGGGCTTTATGTACGAGTCTCATATAATCCTCACAGTTCCACTCTGAGAGGAGGATTACCCTGTTTGACAGATGAAGATACTGGGACTCAGAGCTGAAGTCCTTTGCCCAAGCCAAGGCCACACCAGTAGGATGTGGCCAGGGCAGAGCCCTGTCTGACCCGGACAGCCCCTGGAACTGCTGAGTGAGCTGTAAGCCTGTGGGGCCTGGCTGGGTCTATGCATGACCGAAAGGTTCTCCCAGGGGGCTTCTAGGCGCAGAGCCCCAGTGCTGGGTTTTGGGCAAGTGTGACCCTGCCTTTGAGTTCAGTGAGATCTGAGGATGGAGTCAGTGACCTCATTCAGAGGAAGAACCTCTGAGCTTTGCTTCTCTGGTCAGCAAGCCCTCTGAATCCAATGAGCGCTGCTTACTAACCATCAATTAACTAAGACAGTCTCCAACATGTTTGCTTTAGCTGGGCCAGTCTGCTTCCTTGATGAAAGTAGCAGAATGTCCTGACACTTTGGGGTCAGGCACACCCAGGCTCTGGTTCTCTGCTTCACCACTGTTTAGCCATGTGGCCTGGGTCAATCATTATAACTCTCTAGGCCTCACTTTCTGCATCTATAAATGGGGATAATGATACCAATCGGGGTGTGGGGAGGGTAAGAGTCCATTTCTGCACAGGATGCAGTTTGGTGTCCTTGACTATTGGCAGAGTCAGTTTGACCTAAATTTTAGCCCAGGGGGTCCATGGTCCGGGTGCTGCTATCTCCTTCATGGGATATAAGTTAGTGACCTGCCCTAGCCGGTTTGGCTCAGTAGATAAAGCGTCAGCCTGCAGACTCAAGGGTCCCAGGTTCGATTCTGGTCAAGGGCATGTACTTTGGTTGCGGGCACATTCCCAGTGGGGAGTATGAAGGAGGCAGCTGATTGATGTTTCTCTCTTATCGATGCTTCTAACTCTCTATCCCTTTCCCTTCCTCTCTGTAAAAAAAAAAATCAATAAAATATATTAAAAAAATAAAAATAAATAAAAGATAAATTAGTGATCTGAGCACATGATAGTAGTTATTGAGGTGGTGGCTACTCTTTGGGGCTATGACTGATTTGGTACTTAATGCCTGGGAGTAATTCCTCTGATTTGAATGTGGTTCTATTGAGAAAGGGCCATTTGCTTAATTCCTTTTGCGGAACTACTAAAATGCAACATGGTGAGAAGGCGGCAGAGCTTGAGGGATTGAACCCAAGTGGGCCTCAGTTTCCCCAGAGGTAACCTGAAGAGGAGTGGTGAAAGAGATCATCTCCTGGGCCCCCCAAATCCCATGGGCAAGGATATTGGAGACCTGCTGTGTGAGGTCTTGGGGTGAAGGCCAAACTCGGGTTCACCTGTCTGTGTCTCAGTTTGCTTGTTACTGCCCTGACCTTTGACCATCAGGGCCATACCATAGGTCTATGCAGGTGACCTGACTTCTTTTCCCTTGTCTCAGGGAAAAGGGTCCTGGGAGATACTGCTGCTCCCCCCACACCCTCCCAACCCCCCGCCCCCCGCAATACTTCCCTCCTTCCATGGAGATTCCTCCTCTACTTGCTGAGCAATGGGAAGGACTGAGAAGCACAGGCAAGGAGAGAGGAGAAGGGGAGAGTGAGACACAGTTTGGACACTGGGCCTCGCTCTGTGCATATTAGTTAAGCCTCCAGGCCTTTAACCCACCAGTCTCGCTGCCTGAAATGCAGTCTCCCCTTGTGGCAGTTGAGCTTCCTCTCCTTTTAGACTCCATCACCCTCTGCTCCCACAGTTTCCTTACTTTCACTCCCCATCCCCCAACACTGCTCATTCTCTCCTGGGATTTTGTGTCCCTGTCTTTCCTACCACCCACTTGACGGGGCTCTTTTGGGGCAGGACCCAAGTCTGATTCATCCTGGGTCCCTGCTGCCCAGTTGTAGGCCTGGAACACAGAAGACTCCAGAAAGTAACGAATGGATGGACAAAAGGGCAGGGCCAGGGTGAGGTAAGAGAGGAGCCTCGGGTCCAAAATCTAAGGAAGCACTTGCCAATGGACCCAGTCCTGGCCTGCGGAAGGGTGAGTGGCAGCTGGAGGAAGCCTGCGGGAGTAATAACAGCTACTGTTTTTTGAGTATTTGCTGTGTGCCAGGCATTTTATATACATTACCTCATTGAATGTAATTACAGCATCTCCATGCCATAGATCCTACTAGTACCCACATTTTTCTTTTTAAAATTTATTGATTTGAGAAAGAGAGAAAAAATATGGGTTTGTTGTTCTGGTTTTATGCCTTCATTGGTTGATTCTTGTATGTGCCCTGACCAGGGATCAAACCCACAACCCTAGCATATCAGGATGATGCTCCAACCAACTGAGCGACCTGGCCAGGGCAGTATCCCCATTTTTCACATGAGGAGACTGAGACCCAGGAGAGTTCAATCTTGTGCCCAAGGAGAGGATTGGAATCTGGGATTACCAGACCCAAAGACTTCAAGAGTCTTCCCTGATGGCTTTCCTTAATTGTCCAGTCCGTTCTGACCATGGCTCTGTGGAATTCAGCATGCTGGGGTGGGGGTTTTGGACCCAGGCGTTT
This sequence comes from Murina feae, assembly GCA_004026665.1. Taxonomy (NCBI): domain Eukaryota; kingdom Metazoa; phylum Chordata; class Mammalia; order Chiroptera; family Vespertilionidae; genus Murina; species Murina feae. Next base: position 29,125 of record PVJC01001567.1, read on the forward strand.
GGGGCAATTCCAGTTCTCCCTGTCATGGGGTCTGGAGGGGTCATAGTCTGTACTTACCCTGGGCCTCAGTTTTCTCAGCTGTGTAATGGCTGCATGTCAGGCTCCCTACTGTAACCAGGATTTAAGGGCATTATAGCCCAGTTTAGCTCCTTCCCTTCAGTTCTGGGAGCTCCCAGGTTTTCACTGAAGTGACTGACTCACCCAGAGCCCAATGAATATGGGTTCTAATCACAGACCCGCCCACCAGGTATTCTCCAATGACTCACCCCTACCCCACTCAAGCCTCCCAAAGCCTCTTACTATTACACCTTGCTGATGTGGCCCCTGGCCCTACAGGCAAGAACATTGCTAGATGTAATTTACTGGTCTTGGTGAAGCCATACTGTCTCCTGGGGGCGGTGGAAAGAGCTGGGCTGAGAGCCAGGCCAGTCACCATGAGACCCATGGATGCTCTCTGTTTTCCAGATCACCACCCATACCTCAGTTTTCTCACCTGGAAGGTCACCACAGCCAGGGTTCTTCCCTTCCCAGTGCCCTCCTCCCAACCAGGCCCTGCTCATGGCCTTCTTCCCTAAGAGTCTGCCACGAGCTGAGAAGCCTTTGAAGTTTCCAGCTGTGTCTTGAAGATAAAATGGTTTGCAGAGTTTGCACTGTTGTTGGGGCTCTGTGTGCTCCACCCACTGTCTGCTGTCTCGAGGGAGGCCTTTGGTTCTGAAGCCACAACAATCCTGATCCAAAAGGCTGAGGGAGAATGGGCAATGTCTGAGCAATGTGAGCCCCTTCCAGTGTGTACCCAGCAACGGGTGCAGCAGGCCCTGGAGCACTGAGGCTGGCCGGAGGGAAGAGGCATTCCCAGGTTGGACTCTAACCCACAGAGCATCATCCCGTTACCATGGCCCCTCTATACACGTACTGTCTATACACACATTTGAGAACTTGCAAAGCCAAACCAGCCTCCACACTTGGATTTAGAGACGTTCTGGCTTCTTCAGAAGCCACACTTGAGTGCTCCTTGATGTTAAGACTACAGCAAGACCTGGTTTTGTTTTGAATCCCTGCCAGGCTGCTTTCTGGCTGCCTGATTTGGGCAGGTTGCTTACTCTCCTGGGCCTCGGTTTTCTATTTTGCAGATATATGTGCTGAATAAATCTGGGTTGAAGAGTGAGTGTGTGTTGAATGTCTGGTGCACCACCTGGATCTCCCCATGGCTGCTGAATAGAAGGTTGTTTGGATGTTCCTGGTGATGGCAGATCTCATGTCTGCCATCTCCTCCCACCCCCTTTCTCACCAGCACATCCCTACCATCATGTTGTTCACTCACTCATTCACTCACTCATGTTTCATTAGTCTCCTTCAGTCTAATAGAGTTCTTGAGTCTTTTCATGACTTTCATGACCCTGACACTTAAAGGCTCATTATTTTGTGAAAGTTCCTCATTTGGGGTTTGTCTGATTTTCATGATTAGTATTAGTTTTAGATAGGATTTCTTTGGCAGAAATACCACATAAGTGGTGCCTGTATTCTTTTGTTTTTAAATATATTTTTATTGATTTTAGAAAGAAGTGGGGAGGGAGAGGGATAGACAGACAGGAACATCGATCGGTTGCCTCTCGCTCTCCCCGCTACTGGGGATCAAGTCCACAACCCAGGCATGTATCCCTACAATCGAACCAGCAACTTTTTGGTGCACAGGAAGACCAGCCAGGGCATGCCTGTATTTTTTTTTTAATTTTGTCCTGTCAGGCAGCACCCAGTTGTAACTTGTTCCATTGCTAATGATGTTCACTTTGATTGCTTAAGGAGGGACCTGCCAGGTTTCTCTACCATTGAGTTACTCATTTTCCCTTCGTAATAAGTATTGGATGGGAAGGTACTTTGAAACTATGCAAATACCCTTATTAAACATTCAATTTATTTATTTATTCATACCTGTATGTACCTATTTTACTCAGTGGAATAGAACTTGTTACTTTCATTATTTATGTTAATCACAGGTTGTCCCAGCTTTAGCCCATGGTAGGTGGCCAGCTGTCCGAGTTTGCCCAAGGTCAGAGGGGTTTTCTGGGATGTGGATTTCAGTGCTAAAACTGGGGAATGCTTCAGGTAAACACTGATGAGTTGGTCAACCAAACCAAAACAGTGGAAGCTCGTGGCGCTGGCTCCTGTGTTCTCTGGACAAGTTCCCTAGCATTCTGTGGGTAGGTCCTTTTTTTTTTGCACAATAAGGTGTTCGAGGTTCACCTATACTTACTCTGACCTAGTCCCAGAATTACATATTGCTCCAGGGAGATCTGGAACCAGGATCTGTTAAGTATTAGGCTATCCCACACCCTGGGAACTGGAGCAAATGGAACTCATTCAGCTTCTTACAGGCCACACTCTCATCTCCTCTGTGCCTGTTCCCTGGCTGTTCTTTCTCCCAAGGCCACTTGACAGACACCTACCTTCCAGACTGAGCTGCTCCACGGAGCCTGAGTCCTCACCCACATCTCAGAGCTGGCCTCCTCTGTGTCCCCACTGGGCAGTCAGGGCACCTTCTCATTTTCAAGTAGGTCTCCTCCCTCCACTGGAAGAAGTCTTTCAAGGACAGGCCCCAGGTTCATTTCCGACTCTTGTGAGCTCTACACAGGGCTGGAACTGGGGGTTGTTAAATGATTGGTTCTAGTCATACCCCCTCCTGAAGCAGGAAAGCAAACAGAGGGATAGTGACATGTTCAGGGTCACATGAGTTTGCTGGAGTTTGTCCTCGAACTTCAGTTTTCTTAATTCTAAAATGGGGCTAATACTCAGACTGTGGCTGTGAGAATAAAATGCTGTAATATGTATAAAGCACTTACGGTAGTACCTGGCATGTGGTAAGTGCACCTCTCAATATCTCTGGGGGAACTTAAAAATATATAATATCTATAATTGATTTCAGAGAGAGGAAGGGAGAAGGAGAGCGAAAAACATGAATGATGAGAGAGGATCTTTGATCGGCTGCTTCCGGCACGCCCCCCACTGGGGATTGGCAGGTAACTGGGGCATGTGACCTGACTAGGAATTGGATCCTGACTTCCTGATTCATGGGTCAACGCTCAACCACTGAACCACACTGGCCAGGCATGTGGGAGAACTTTTTATTTATTCATTTTTCATTATTATAGAAGCAGTACTATACATTTTAGAAAATTAGAATTACGAACAGCAAAAAACCCCCAACCAACAAAAACCAAAGCCCCCCCATATGCTCATCATTCAGAGGTCACCACTGCCAACACCTTAGTGATTGTGCTTCCTGAGCCTTTTCTGTGCACATACCCCCCCACCCTGAATGAGAGTGTAGCATGCATTCTATTTTGGAATCTGCTTTTTGTTTTCAGGCAGCAATCTTCACCATTTTGATTCAGCAAAGTTTTGGCACGTCTAACACTCAGATTATATTCTTATTTCTCCAGTTGTCCCAAAGGTCCTTTATAGCTGTTGTGTGCAAACCAGTATGCATTTCAGGAACACACTTTCCACCTGGTTGTTGTGTCCTATAAGTCTCTCAGTCTAGCCTAGTTCCTTAGGACATTAATCTGTAGAAGAGACTGGACCAGTAACTCTGCAGAATACCTCACCCTCTGGCTTTGTCTGGTTGTATTCTCGTGGTAACACTTAGCTTCTCGTGGTAATACTTAGCTTGTTCCTCTGTCCTCTTTATTTTCTGCAAAGTGAAGTATATCTAGGGCTTGATGACTTCACTGGTTCCTAAAATACCCAATAGGTAGTGATATAGCCTTCTTGTGACCTCTCATATGGTTAGGAGCCCCACAGCCTCACCCAAGATTAGGGGGAAGGCAATGCGACACCGCCCGCATATGGTTGCACGCATCTCCTTTCTAGTGGAAAGCAATGTGTGTGCTTCCCTTGGCACTGTCCAAACACAGTTCTGGGAGATCTTTTTGAACAATGCAAGAAAATGTGTTCACTTGTTGAGAGGAACTTGATCCTGGGGTTTGGGCTCTTGGGTGAAAATAAAGTCACAGAACAAGGCTGTGGACTAAGTTTCATCTTGCTGAGTGCAAATCTGGTGAAACCATATTCTGTTTTTACTGGCTTTCCAGTCATGTGATCTGGAAAAAGCCTATATCTCTGCTACTTTCCAGCTGGGTGACCTTGGGCAAGTCACTATACTTAATCTTTCTGAACCTTGATTTCCTTTTTGGATTTCCTGTGTGGCAGAGTTATTGTAAGGGTTAAATTTTTAAAAAGGTATCTTTGGCTCTTTTCTCTGCTGAACAAAAAGCTCTTTGAAGACAAGGCTAATAAATAATAAGAAATCCAAAGGTAATTGTTGAATTAAAAAAAAAAAAAAAGGAGGACAAGTGGTATGGCCTGATGATAAGGTACCATGGAGGAAAGAAATCACCCACTTGGTATTTGTTCATTCATGCTTTCATTTCACCATGTGTCCATACCAGATTCTGTGTTGCATCAATTGTGAGCCTGCAACCATGAAATTCAAAGGTCTGAGAGGGCACAGGTATAGAGACTCAACATATGGCTGAATCATTCAGGCAGGCTTCCTTGAGAAGGAAACAGGGACAAATGGGGAGGTTTGTTGGGAGCTAAGGTGGGGAGATAGTCTTTCGATATAGGGGCTGCTGTCTCCTGGCACAGGTGGCTTCTGGGAGGGCTGGACAGGACTTGTGGCAAGTGGCGAATGAGTCCATGTTGGCTTTAGAGGTCCCTGTTCCTTCCTGGCCGCCTCCTTCTCCTCCCCCACTTGCCTGTCTGCCCTCTGGACCCCTGGTACCAAGGCTTTGAACCCTGTGTGACCCTGACAACTCATGTGTCTGTCCGCAGTGCCGGATGGAGTGCCGCGATGTGCCAGCCGAGACGCTCTACGATGTCCTACATGACATCGAGTACCGAAAGAAGTGGGACAGCAACGTCATTGAGACTTTCGACATCGCTCGCTTGACAGTCAATGCTGACGTGGGCTATTATTCTTGTGAGCAAGCCCAAGCACACTCCCCTAGCCTCCTGCAGGCCTCTACCAGGCTTCCAGCTGAGGCTCCTCCTCTCGTCTTCCCTCCCTGTGGTCGTTCCCATGGCCAACGTGCTCAGAGACCTCAGTGCTGAGATGTTGGGCTGCCCTTCCTGACATCCTGTCCCCTCCCAGACAGTTGTGAACACACACACACACACACGTACACTAAAACACATTATGCACCCCAATGTTCATGTATGCATATTCCACACAAACACATGTACACATGTGTACAATCCACAGCCATATGCCATGTATTCACAGTCACATGTTTTCATGTACCTACATCAAATAATACCGTTATTTTCCCATACATTCACATGTACAAACAAGCCAGGCCAGCAAGGTAAGGGCTGTGTGAGGTTGTGAGGAGCAGGGGTGGCTGGAGACAGGAGGGGAGAGGGTTGTGCTCTGTCTCTTTCCTAGTTCGAGTTCTGGGACTAGGGTGTTGGGGGTACCTGTTTGGTTCAGGGGGAGCTGGCAGTTAACTAGGCATCTCTGTGTTGCTAGCCTCTGCCATGCTCTCCCTTGCAGTCAGTCAGGCAGGCCAGTGGTCTGGCTGAACTGTCCCTTGCCCTCCACAGGGAGGTGTCCAAAACCCCTGAAGAACCGTGATGTCATCACCCTTCGCTCCTGGCTCCCCATGGGCACTGATTACATCATTATGAACTACTCAGTCAAACATCCTGTGAGTTGACCTGCCTTCCCTACTGGGTGGGCAGGGAAGGTGCCAGGTAGGGCTGGGCTGGCAGGCCTAGCCTAGGGAGAGGACCCTGGTTGCTACCATGACTTCCCTGGGACTTCAAGCCAGACATGAAATCTATTGGCCCTCAGATGGGCTGAATTCCATTGGTTGGGCTCTGCATGGTCTAACTAGGAAAAGGGGGAGTGAGGTCAGGGTTCCCTGGCCTTCCTTGAGGATGGGCCACTTTGATCTCTATGACAGGTAGGACAAGTAGGTACAGCTGGCCTGGGCAAGGACAAGTGTGTGTGTGTGTGTGTGTGCACTCGCACGTGCACGTGTGTAGGTATGCATGTGCATGCCTGTGTGTGCTCTTGAACCCTGACCCTAAAAAGGGTAAGGATGGCCTAGTCTGACTCCTCCTTTTCTCCTCACCCTAGCAGCAGGCCTGGCCTGGAGTGGACACCAGGAGATATGAACTAACTAACTCTGTGTGTGTGTGTGTGTGTGTGTGTGTACTCACAGAGACACCTCCTTTGCCCCCACCCTGAGTCTTACCTCCTTGTGCCTCCTGTCCCCAGAAATACCCGCCTCGGAAAGACTTGGTCCGAGCTGTGTCCATCCAGACGGGCTACCTCATCCAGAGCACGGGGCCCAAGAGCTGCGTCATCACCTACCTGGCCCAAGTGGACCCCAAAGGTGAGGGCTTGGCCCTGGAGCCTACCATAGGATCCTGTCCTATTTCCCAGGGGATGGGACTTGATTTACTCAGAATCCAGAAGGGTTTTTGTTAGGAGTTGTTTTGTATTCTGGGGCATATTCATCCGAAACATATTTATCATTTGACCCACGGTTTGAGACGTCACAGCGGTTTGAAAAGCAAGGGCTAAGGTGGTAGCCAGTGTCCCACAATGAAGCTTAGAGCTCCCTTCCTAGTGCTCACATTCCTATTCTCTGACTTGCTCCCTGCTCACTGGCTGCTCTCTATCTTGCTGGCTCCCATCCTCTGCCCATCCCGGAGGCCTGGATTTTCCAGGCCTCAGTTCTCTTCCCCTTGGGAAGGCTCAGCCACTCCAAGGCATCAGTGGCCAGCTGACCACATGGCTCTCTCTGCTGAGATCCAGATCCCTGGGCCATGACCTCCTAGACATGCCCCTCAGGATGTCTTGTGTCCAATGCTGAACTCACTAACTCCCCTTCTAACTTGCCCCTTCTCCTAAGTCTTCCCTCAGTCACCTGGGCCAAGGAACTGGGGTCATGTGAGGCTCCCTCTTCCCAGCTCCCAAACCTAGTCACCAATTCTTACTGATTTTGTTTCCTAAATAGCTCCTGCATCTGTAATTCGTCTCCATACTAATCCACCTTGTCTGTCCATATAGCCACCACAGGAATTTTTCCAAAAACACTTATTTCCTCATGACTCCCTTCTGCTTCAAATTCTTCTGAGACTTTCCATTGCCCTCAGAGTAGAGTCTAAGCCCCCTGCCCAGGTTTGCTGGCCCCTCCTCACACTTTTACACATTCCCACCTCCATGTCTAGGCAGCCTAGAAACACCTCTTCTCCCGTGCTCGTCCCTCCAGGACCGCTTCAGATGTCACCTCCTCTATCCCTAATACCCAGAGGAGTCGCTGGCTCCCTGCTCTGTGGGCCCATTCCCCTCTAGCAGAGCACTTGGCACACTGTTGGGCTCCCCACACAGTGAGTTCCTGGGTCCCCAGGGCTGGCCCGGGGGGGGCGGGGATCACTGAGCTAATGTGGAGTGTGTGAATGGATGGATGGATGACTCAAGGATGGGTAAGCCCCGAGCACCTTTACCTGGGAATGCCCTGAACTCCAGTGAGTGGCCAGTGGCCAAGGCCCTGGGCTCCCAACATCTCATTGAGTGAGTGTGTTGAGTGTCAGAGACACTTGGGAATGAGATAGGGTGGAGATCTGGGCTGAGGATTCCAAGTCAGGCCAGGCTGGGGTGCCCAGCCAAGAGGTCTGTGTAGCAGCTAGGCTTTCTGGGGTGGGAGGCTTTCTGGGGTACAGGCAGAGGAGGGGATAAGCATCAGGACTATTTCCCCTAGAGGGACTGGTTATGAGAAGTGAGGTTAGTGTGAGTAGAGGGCAGGCAGTAGGCAGGAGTTTGCTGGGTCAGGAATTCAGTCCCTTTGTAGCCTGTGGTCACCTAGGACCCTGCAGTTTTCTTCCCTGCAGCCCTCGGGGGCTCAGCAGGAGGGGGCAGGGACACAGAGTTGAGCCTAAGGACCTTGATCTGAGAAGAAAAGAGAGGGTGAGAATGATAAACACAAAGGGAATGGAACATACCCATAAATGGAGGAAAAGCTAACAACCCAACCCCCCAGCTACACATGGGGAAGAAAGAGGATACCTAAAGAAATAAAGTGGGGGTGACTTATCTTACCCCCACTCCCATGGAAAAGAGGGTGGCCTACCTAGAAACCTCAGGCTAGAGGCAGGGTACTGGGTGCCTGAGGCTGCTGCTTCCCTTCTCTCCTCATTACCCTTCCCTGCTCTCATAGGCTCCTTACCCAAGTGGGTGGTGAATAAATCTTCTCAGTTCCTGGCTCCCAAGGTAAGTGGCCTTGGGACTTTGGGGGTATGGAGGCTGGTGGAGAGGGGATCGAGATTGGGAGTCAGGGCTGAGGGGCAGAGTTAGGAACTTGGGGCAAGAACTCCGGCTGCTGGGAGCGGGGTGGGGGCTGAGTGGCTGGAGAGCATGAGAGGGGATGTGGAGAGGGGATGTGGTAAGAAACTAGTCCTGTGCTTGTTCCCTTCTGACTCTGGTGCTGCGGGTCCACAGGCCATGAAGAAGATGTACAAGGCGTGCGTCAAGTACCCTGAGTGGAAGCAGAAGCACCAGCCCCACTTTAAACCGTGGCTACACCCAGAGCAGAGCCTGTTGCCAAGCCTGGCACTGTCGGAGCTGTCCGTGCAGCATGCAGACTCGCTGGAGAACATCGATGAGAGCGCGGTGGCAGAGAGCCGGGAGGAGCGTACGGGCGGTGCTGGCGGCGAGGGCAGTGACGATGATACCTCGCTCACCTGAGCGTGGAACCATAACAGGGACTGAGACAAGACAGGGAAGAGCCTGGGGGTGGCTTTCTCCCCTCCCACATCCCCTGTGCCTCCTGAGGACGTTGGGCGCAGACCCAGGTTGGCACTGTGGCCTTGCTGGATATAGCCCTAATAAACCATCCCACAGCCTCAGCCGGCTCACCGACTCCTCGCTGTACCTTCTTCCCACCTGTCCAGGGCACAACTGCCACTCTTGGTCCCCTTGCTCTACAGTTTATTTTGTTAATTTTATCATGGATTGCCTGACCTTTATTTCTTTAGGCATCCTCTTCCCCATGTGTAGCTGAGGGGTTGGGTTATTAGCTTTTCCTCCATTTATGGGTATGTTCCATTCCCGTTGTGTCTATTCATTAGTTCACTCTTCATCCACCCACCTGTCCTTGTTGGTGGTCATTCTGCCATTCTCTCCCGGCTATTTGACTACCTTTCACTGCTCTAAGAGAAGGAGTAGCTCTGGCTAGAGGCCCTGGGTCAGGGGTCAGAGGGTGGGTTCTTTTGTGTCATGGGGAAGTGGGTTTCTATTTTGTGACCTTCAGCCTCATAGCATCCAATCTATAGACTGGGGGACTGATACTCTGTAGTCATCAGGGAAGGGAGGAGGAGAGGTCCCTGGGTGTCAGGCCACAGGGCTGTGGGCCTCAGAACTGAGGTTGGGGCATCATGTTCTGGAGGAGGGAGGTTGAGGTTGAGGGACTCCAGTGCATTGGAGGGAATAGGCCCTGTGATTTGAGCCCTCCCCAGGTCATTTTGAAGACCTTGAGTGAGTTGTCCGGCACTGGGCCTGGCATGTAGTAGGTGCTCAAATTAATGACTCCCAATCTCCGGGTAAACCCCTGTGTCCCCAGTCTCGTGAACGCTGTTCTTCTGAATGACTCCAGGGGTTTTTGGAGAAATGGAAGCATAAAAAAAGCTAAGGTTTCTGCTTGGCTGCCCCCAAAGGTGCCCTGGACACAGGAACCTGGAATGCCTGCCCAACGCTGGGCCTTCACCCGTGTGTGTGTGTGTGTGTGTAAGGGCTTCCTAGAAGAGGAGCTCAGAGACCTTGGTCGTCCTGTGTTTTACACCCTCTTAATGCCCTGGGCGGTCTGGGCTGCTGGGGGTGTGTGGCTCATCCCTTTGGGCACAGTCACCAGAAGGATAGTAGCAAGAGGCTGGGAGACTCAGCGGATGGGCGTGGTAGGCTCAGGAGACGAAACGGACCTGGGAGCAGGCAGAGAAACGGGAGACTCAAAACGAGAGGCTCGCGGACCCTCCCTCTGCACCGCGAACTCAGAGACTCTGACTGGGCGGGGTCGCTGGGGGCGTGGTCACGCGCAGACCCCGCCCTCCCCTCCCAGGGCGTCACGTGGGCGGGCGGAAGCGCCCGGCGGGGTGGGCGCGCCCGGCCTGAGGCCGCGAGTTGGCTGCTGCGGCGGGAGTGTGGCGGCGCCGGAGCCGGGGTCTCCTCGTGGTCTTTGCTCAGAGCAGGTCAGTGAGGCTGCCGGGGCATCCCCGCTCCCGCTCCTTCCCCAGGTGTGGCCCGGAGTTTTCCCATTCCGCAGAAGGGAACGCCGAGGCCCCGCGGCGATGCTGTGCCCGACACCTACTTCCGCGGGTGTTGCTCCAGATTTGCTGTCTGCTCGCCCGTCTCGCGGTGGGGATGGGGGTGGCTTCCCGACGGTGCGCCGTCGGGCCAGAGGCGGTAGAGAGAAGGGCGAGCCGGCGGGACGGGGGGCTTCCAGCCCTCGGCCCTTTGGCGTGAAGGCCCGTGGGATCCGGATCTAGCCCTTGTCGGACGCCTTGCTTTTCTCATCTGTGAAAGGAAGGCGCGCACCTCGTTGACCGCGGAGACCCCCACAGCTCTGCACATGGCTACGACCCTATGCCCAGGACCTGGGCAGTGACCTTGGGGAGACTACTTCCGGTCTCTGCCCCAATTCCCCACCAGTAAATGGTGGCATGGCCTCCCAAGGGCCCCTACCTGGCCCAGTTGTTGGGGAAAAAAAGGAGGTTTGTGTTCACATTGAATGGGGTCAGGCCTGGAGTGGGTAATTGGGCCTGGAGAGAGCAGACTTGGAGTGCAGCCTGGGGGGCATGGGGTGGGTGTTTGGCTTCAGATCGCCAGGGGTGTTTTTGTTGCTGGGGAACTTAGGTCAAAAGCCATCACAACATGACTTCTGGCATATGCACCTCCTCCCCCAAAACTCCTGTCCTGGGATCCTTCCCTGCTCCCCAGGCTTGGGGCGTGGGGAGGGCTACAGGGTCCGATGTGTAGAGGTACTCAGGGAAGGATTTGACTGAGCACCCAGGTCCAGACAGGCACCCAGGATGCCTGTCTCAGAGAGCAGAGTGCCGGGCTAGGGGAGACCTCCCAGTAAGCTCATTACAGGGTAGAAGGATACCAGCAGAGTCACAAAGACAGGTCTAGACAGGCACTGAGGTGGAATGAGGGACTGGAACTCTTGGCGGCCCAGGGGGAGATGAGTGGAATGGGCCTCAGCAGTTAAGTGTCAGTTCACAAGGCTGAGGACCCTCCAGAGGAGGGCATAGCTTGTGCAAGGGCAGGAACTTGCACGGCATATTTGAGGAATGGTGAGGAGATGGGTATGGCATGGAGGGGTAGTAAGGGCAGGGTGTAGAGAGGACTCATCCTCCTGTCCCATGGGTTTGGGATTGTCCAGTCTTTGGCCAGAGAACTCTGCCTCCCCATTTGCCATTTGCTCACTGGAGTAGGGCAGGAGGGGGGCTGATCCAGGCAGAGTCCTGACAACTAGGGAGGTGGAAATTGGCAGAGGTCACCAGGCACCAGGGGCTCAGATTGTACCCAAGCTTCGTTGGGGCATTCCCCACTTGACCCCAGCCTCACCACCACCTGTCATTCTTTTCTATACATCAAGCCTCAGCCCTTTGTTCAGGTTGCAGCTTCCCTCCTCCCCCGCCTATCCTCCACCCCCTAAGCTTTCGCCCCTCCAAATCTCTTAGATCCTTTGAGACTTCAAAGGTGGGCTGCTTATTGCTGCCCAGCCTTTTAGACTTGTGTAGTGGCTCAGCTTAGCAAGGGCCTCCTTGGAGCTCTGTGGGGAAGGGGTTTGCAGAGGAATGGGAATGATGTCAGGGATGTGGGGCAGTCCCTGTGCTGCCACCAAACCCTGTGTTCATAAAGTAACAAATTCCCAGACTTCTCAGTTCCTGGCTCAGTTCCTCAGAGCCTTCATTTCCCCATCTGTAGGATGGGGTGATAGCTCTGGTCCCATGCTCCAAAAAGAGCCTGGTTGTGGGCAGGAGCTGGGCCTGAGACTAAATCCTGCCCTAGCAGTGGGTGTTTGAATGAAGAAACGGCAGAACCTGGGGGAAGGGGTCAGTTTGTAGGGGTAAGGGACCTCTGAGAGTCCTAGGGGCTAGTGATGGGCTTGCCCATTGGCTGGAAGAAGGGAGTCCTCTCTGCTCTCCAGGGCCCTCTTCCCTCCCCACCCCATTCTCCCTTTGGCCAAGCTCAAAGCAAGCCGGCTGATGCCCAAACAAGTAGCTTCTGTTCCCAGGGTAGGGGGAGGGGAGGCAGGCCCTGGGCTCCAGGCCTCTCCCTGCCTCTTCCCCACACCCCCCTTCACTCTGGATCTTAACCCTTGGAGGCCTCGGGTGGGCCCTGGGCTACTTGAGGGCTGGTATCCCTTGCCCACCAGCAGTCTGTTTAGGGTTCCAAAGGAGGGGACGTGAGTTAGAAATGGAGGAGAGAATGGCGGGGAGAAAGAAGCTGGAGCACATATTGCCATGGATAGTCAGAGACCACTTGGCCCAGAAGCTTTTTTCACAGATGGGGAGACTGAGGCCAAGGGCCAAAGATTGGACACAGAGAGCCCTGGTGGGGGTCAGTCTTGACTGGACTCATAGTCTGGCTCCTCTCTGGGAAAGGAGAGAGAAAGGAAGGGTGCCCTCCTTGATTTAAGTACTGCAGTGTGCCTGACACTACACATTTGTTACTTTACTAACTTTACATCGTTCCATGAGACAAGGCTTACTCTCTAGTAAAAGGGGAAGAAACTCAGAGAGAGCTGAGTAATGACATCAGTGAGGATGACAACGTCAGCAAACATGCACAAAGCACCGTTGCAAGCAATTTTATGTATGTTAACCAGCCAACCAACTTTAGGAGTTAGGTTCCAGTCTACAGATGAGGCAGACAGGCCAAGTCACTTGCTCAAGATTACAGCAAATCAGTGGTAGAAGTTGGCTCAGGATCCAGGCACCACCCTCCCACCCTCCCTTCGTCCCCTCCCTCTTCAGCCTGATTTCCCTTCCCATAGCCTGACCTCACTCCTTGAGCTCAGTCCAGGGTCCCAGTCAGGAAGGGGCTTTTCCCTGGTTGGTGTCCAAGGCAGCAGGGTATGACCTCAGCCAAGCAGACCTGGTCCCTCTCCCTCAATAGCAGAGTCCAGTTCCTTGGGTGGCCACTTTCACCCCCTCCTTTGGTCTCAGACAGGCTGGACTCATCCCTTCCACAGCCCTGAACAGAGGAGTGTTTGATGTTTCAGAAAGGGGTTCTGCACTAAGGGTGGCTCTAAGGGTCTGAATAGGAGGATATGGGGGCCCTCAGAGATCCCCTATAAGTGCACTCCCCATGAAACACAGAGCTTGCTGATAATCAGAGTAGCTGGGAGGGGATGTGGAGTTAAGTGCCCAATTTAATAACCAAATTATTATTTAATAGTAGTAATGATAGTAGTGGTAGCTACTGTTTCTAAGAAGCTTTGTGATGACCCACATCCCAAGTGGTTCAGGGTTTGGGTTCTGGAGAAGGGCTGTGTGCAAATGACAGAGACGAAATTTGGAAATTGGGGGGCCAGGCGGGAGCCCAACTCAAGAGGAAGGACTTCATTTGTACTCAGGTCTTGCCATCCTTTTATTCAGTTTGAGATACACCTATAGTCTTTAGGCAGGCAATTCTAGTAACAGGCAGACTATCTTATCAGTAAGGATTTACATGACTATCTGGTCGGGAAATTGCTTCAGCTACTTTGCCAGGACTCAAGATTCACCAGGTTTCGGGCTCCTTGTCTATATCTCTCTGCTAGTGAAGATAATGGGCAGCTTTCAACATCTCCCCCTTTTTCTTAATAAATCTTGAAAAGTGAATGTTGCTTAAAGGGTTAGAGTCCTTTTAAGACTCTTCATTCTGCATCTGCAGACTAGAAGTAAACACGAGAACAAAAATGAGACAAGCAATAGTGGTTATGCTGAGAGGCTAATGCAAGGATATCCAATGGAAGAGGTTAAATTCTTTCATGTCCTTTTCAATTGCTGCCAGGCATCCAAGGAATTAGTTTGCCTGGGATAATTGTACAATATGCTGCTATAATTCTAAAATATCAAGGGTTGTGTTACTATTACCCCAAGCACCAAGAAGATGATTTTTTATTGATTCCCAAGGGTGCAAGGTACTACTATAGGGAACGGGTAACACAAATCTGGGGAAAACTATGACATTGGCAAGGATATTCTTTTTTTTTTCTTTCCTCATATGCCTAATTGTTCACTTCTTTTTAAAAAATCTTTATTGTTCATATAATTACAGTTGCTCCTCTTTTTTCCCCCCATAGCTCCCCTCCTCCCAGTTCCCACCCCACCCTCTACCCTTACTCCCCCCACTGTCCTCCTCAATAGGTGTACGATTGTTGTCCAGTCTCTTCCCATACCCCCAACACCCCTTTCCCCCTGAGAATTGTCAGTCCACTCCCTTTCCATGCCCCTGATTCTATTCTATTCACCAGTTTATTCTGTTCATCAGATTTTTTATTCACTTGATTTTTAGGTTCACTTGTTGATAGATATGTATTTGTTGTTCATAATTTTTATTTTTACTTTTTCTTCTTCCTCTTCTCAAAGGATACCTTTCAGCATCTAATCTATCTAATAAAAGAGTAATATTGAAATTGACTATTTCTACGGGATGCCTAAGCCATGCCCACCAGCCAATCAGAGCGGCTGTATGCAAATTAACCCAGCCAAGATGGAGGCCGGCAGTCACGGAGCTAGAGTAAACAGGCAGCTTCCGTAGTAACAGGAGTGAGCTGTCTGCCGGCCAGCTGGGCCTCTCTGTGCTCCAGGCAACATACTTGCAACATGGTTGCAATTATAGAAGCCTCGGAGCTGAAGCAAACAGCAGGCCTGGGCGGGGCCACTAAGGCAACATTCTTTCAATTATAGAAGCCACAGAGCTGAAGCAGACAGGGGGCTTCGTTACCTGCCTAGGCCTCGGCTTAAAGGAACAGTATCAATTATAGAAGATAAATAAATCTCAGAAACCTGCTTCCAGCCAGCCCCAATGCTGGGACATTGGGTCACTGGGAGCTGTGGGCAGCCTGAAAGCCTGAAAACAGCCCTCAGCCTGTCACCCAGGCTGGCCACACCCCAATGGGGTGAGGGACCCCACTGGGGGGCTTGGCCAGCCTGCAAACAGCCATCAGCCCCCCACCCAGGCTGACCAGGCACGCCAGCAGGTGGACATCCCCAGAGAGGTCCCAGACTGCGAGAGGGCACAGGCCGGGCTGAGGGACCTTCCGAGTGCACAAATTTTTGTGCACTGGCCCTAGTTTCATATAATACTGGTTGGGTGGTGATGAACTCTTTTAGCTTTTTCTTGTCTGTGAAGCTCTTTATCTGACCTTCAATTCTGAATGATAGCTTTGCTGGGTAAAGAAATCTTGGTTGTAGGTTCTTGCTATTCATCACTTTGAATATTTCTTGCCACTCCCTTCTGGCCTGCAAAGTTTCTGTTGAGAAATCAGCTGACAGTCGTATGGGTGCTTCCTTGTAGGTGACTGACTGCTTTTCTCTTGGTGCTTTTAACATTCTCTCTTTGTCTTTTGCCCTTGGCATTTCAATTATGATGTGTCTTGGTGTGGTCCTCCTTGGATTCTTTTTGTTTGGGGTCCTCTGCGCTTCCTGGAGTTGGAAGTCTATTTCTTTCATCAGGTGGGGGAAGTTTTCTGTCATTATTTCTTCAAATAGGTTTTCAATATCTTGTTCTCTCTCTTCTTCTGGCACCCCTATAATTCTGATGTTGGTATGCTTGAAGTTATCCCAAAGGCTCCTTACACTATCTTCATATTTTTGAATTCTTTTTTCTTTTTGCTTTTCTGGTTGGGTATTTTTTGCTTCTTCATATTTCATATCTTTGACTTGATTCTTGTGATTCTCTAGTCTGCTGTTGGATCTCTGTATATTATTCTTTATTTCAGTCATTGTATGCTTAATTTCTAGCTGGTCCTTTTTAAATTTATCAGCGGTCTCTAGAAAATTCTTGAAAAATCTTATAACCATGGTTTTGAATTCTATATCCAGTCATTTGCTTTCCTCCATTTTTGTCATTTGTGATCTCTTTCTTTGTCTTCGCATTTTTGCTCCTTCCCTGCGTTGATAGAGTGGTTTTCTGTGCTAGGTGTCCTATAGGGCCCAGTGGCTCAGCCTCCCCAATTACCTGAGGTAGACACTCTTGTTGCACCGCTTTTTGGCTTTGTGCACAGTCTTGTTGTAGCTAAGCCTTGATTGTTGTTGGTATCACTGAGAGGAATTGACCTCCAGGCCACTTGGGTGTGAGAATTAGCTGTGTCTATGGTGGGAGAATTTCTGTGCTGGAGACACCCTTATGGGACAAGACTCGCTTCAGTGGGGCTTTGGTGCCCACTGAGTCTGCCCCCTGAGTGTGTCCCTCATGGATCTGAGGAGTTGTAGTCTGAGTGGTCCCACTCTGACCACTGGGTACACTGGCTCTTGGATTTCTAAGGAGATGCTATTTTAGCTTCTGCCTGAGGCTTCCCAGCCTTTTATATGCAAAAGCTCTGTGTACAGCTTGGGTGGGGTGGGGTCTCGGGGAATCAACAGGGTGGAGCAAACAGCTATGGCTGATTTTCAGCCCTGTCCTAAGAGGCACTGGGTCTCAGTGACCCTTGGCACCGACGAGAGAAATCTGCTGTGGAAATCCTGCTGGTGGCAGATGGTGCCAGACAGTTTAGCTTCTCCCCGTATGAGTTTGGGTTCCCAGAAACTCGCCCGGAACTGGAGTTCAGAGCCATTGGGAGCTTGTGCCTCCCTCTGGTACGAAAACGACAACCGCATCCTCAACTGCCAGCCCTTTCCGCGAGCCCCCTTCACCGTACGCGCTCCGTACCTCTGCACTTTACTTCTGCACCTCCTCAGAGTCTCAGTCTCTTTCTAGTTGTAGAATTTCCACTCAGCCAGCCTTCCTGTGGGTCTGGGTGGTGTCCGTTCTTTCTTTTTGTTGTGGTTTTGAAATGGTTGTGCGAGGCAGCAATTCTCGGTGTTTACCTATGCCGCCATCTTGGTTTCTCCTCTGCAAGGATATTCTTTGCTCTTGGCTGTGGATTTTATCACCCATCCACAAGACTGTAGATTTTAGTGCCAACAATTCAATCTCAAACTAGCTGTCAATTCTTTTTTGTATAGACAAGGTCTTAGTTACATTTTCCTTTAACATGTTGTACAAACTGAGAAGTTTGGACAGTTTGTACCATGGATGAAGCAGCAATACCCACAGAAGTAAGTAAAATTACGAAGGCAAAGATTGCTGCAATTAACATTCCAAGAAATCTTTTTTGTCTTTTTAAGATTTTTACCAGATCATGTCTCAGTTGATAGATTTGATGAGATTCCCAAGGCTCGGTTAGGTTAGTAGGAACCCATGTGAAAGCCAGTTGTTTTAAATCATGAGGGAATACAATGGGTTAGTTAGTATACAGCCTGTGCATGACACCTCATACAGATGGCTTGTAGCATTATGGCACATCTGGATGGGGCCTGAGAGGAGTACAGACAGATCAAACACACAGGCGGTGGCAAATACTCTTATTGGGAATTCTCTATAAGGTAGGAATGGAATTATCTGAGCTGTAGTTAAAACTATACCATTTAATAGATGCAAGTGTAGCAGCTAATTTCCATTGCCTATTTTGTAGGGGCCAATTGTCATGTTGTAATTGGAATATAACAAATCCTCCTCCATGCCATGAAATGGAGTGATTAACTTCAACATGCATTCCCCATCCCCTTTAGGATGTGATTGTTACTATGCGTAGACCCATAGGGGCTCTAATCCACGAAGGAAAAACTGTTATTAAGTTTGCTGGTGGTGGGATAATCACTATAACAGTCTTGCCAGTTAATTTCTTCCTCGGTGGGGTGCCATTCACAAGACTTTTTACCTAATGGCTTAGAGGAGGGGTATCTTAGTACAGTTACATTTTCTGCACATCTCCCTGGAGCAAGTAGTGATAGTAGACGTATTTGGGCTTTTTTTTTTTTTTTTTAATATATTTTATTGTTTTTTTACAGAGAGGAAGGGAGAGGGATAGAGAGTGAGAAACATCAATGAGAGAGAAACATTGGTCAGCTGCCTCCTGCACACTCCCTACTGGGGATGTGCCCGCAACCAAGGTGCATGCCCTTGACTGGAATCGAACCTGGGACCTTTGAGTCCGCAGGCTGACACTCTATCCACTGAGCCAAACCAGTTAGGGCCGTATTTGGACTTTTGCCTCCCCTCCTTTGGTGTCCATGCAAGCCAGAAGCCTCTCTTTAATTTTACACACAAAGGAACAGTGGTTTGATTCTGTGTCATACAAAAGGGAAGCTGGGTGGTGACACCTGTGTAATTATACTTTGCCCATAAACTTCCTTGCCCCACCCGTAGTCCTCCTTGATGTCCAAGGTGTTTGGTATTATTGGTGACTACATTAGGTGGGGGGATCAGCCCACATAAGGGGCCTTACCCATGGAGGGTCAGGAACATAAGTCCAAAATACTTCCTCATTTGCCCCTGGTAAAATTACCGCACAGCTGGTTACTGCCAGCATGGCAAGAAAGACGTTCTCAGGCGTTCTTGGGTTTTGGTCTCCTCACAGATTTGCTCAGCTTTCTTCAGCATGCCCCCGGTGACCTCCAACGCCTCATCCTCCTCCCACTCCTTATCTTCAGCGGTTGCCTAGGGCTGCTGTTATCTGTGGCTGAGATTGTCTGAAGCTACAAGGTGTGGTTCCAGGAGCAGGGTCCTCATTGTCCTGGTTAGTTCCTCCCTCAGATCCATGTTGAGGTTTAATATTTCTTGCAGGAATCCACATGGGCTTAGAGGAGTTTTCTGGAAATATACAAGCATATTCTCAACCAAAGGTTAGTAAAGGAATCTTTTCTGTAAACTAGACTTGGGATCCTTTCCTTTCATTGTGCCCAAACCATTTTCCTTTGGCTTATTTTGACACCATGTGTGTTTTCATGGTTGTCTTCTCTTCAGCATTACAAGTGAAAAATAATTTTCAAAGTAAAACATTTTCTTGATGTAATTTATTCACAGGGGATTATTCCACTATTCCTCTTCTTTTTTATTTTTATTTTTTGATTTAAATAATATTAAAAGGCTTTTGGAAATCCTGCAATGCAGTTTTGATAGCTTTTAATTTTATGCACAGAAATATGACTGGTTTGGATTCATTGCATGTTAAGCAAGTTTACTATGAGATGAACCATCAATAAAAACCTAGTTAATGCTTAAGAATAGTTTCCTGCCCTGACCAGTTTGGCTCAGTGAATAGAGCGTCGGCTTGCAGACTAAAGGATCCCAGGTTCGATTCCAGTCAAAGGCATGTATCTTCATCGATGTTTCTACCTCTCTATCCCTCTCCCTTCCTCTCTGTAAAAAAATAATAAAAAATATATTTAAAAAAATAGTTTCCTGCCCAGTACAACTAAATTTTGTGAATATTTATATTTTTAAATTTTACTTGTCCTTGGCTATGAACAAGTGGTACTAATTAAATTTCTGCTATTAGTTTTTGAGTAACTTTATGCAGACTTTGTTCAGGGAGGCAAAAACACTGGCCTAATTTACTTCCTTCCAAACTAATTTTTAGCTCACACTTACAGTTTCTTTTAAAAATCTTTGTCTTTTTTACACTAAACAATAAGTATAACAAGCATGGTTACTTTTTGATGCTTATGAATACTGCCAGGTTATGTAGTCACATTAAACTACTTCCCTTATAGTCATGGAGACTACTAGTAATGATCAGATTTAGTGAATGAATAACAATTTTCAGTTAACACTGTAAGTATTAGTGGAAGAGATTTCAAGATTTTAAAATTTCTCCTTTTTATTAAGCTTAGAATTTTACTTTTAAAGAGTATTCCCTTTGTCTTATTTGCATATACAGAGGGATTATGGGAGGTCTCAGTAACTTTCTTAGAAGACTTTACTAGGATCCAGTTGCTTATAAAAATATTGGCTTCTCATTTAGCTGGAATTATATGAAACGATATAATTTAAAAAGCTAATTCATAAAGTAATTAAAATAGGTATCTTTATTAAAAAGGCAAAGCAATAAATTTATATGTTTGGTCCATAAGGCACATATGCTGCCCCATCCCCAGTCTATTTAAAATGCAGGCTGTTAAGGGCTTTTTGTCTTAAAATTTTGTTTTAAAATTCTGTTGATGAATTCTTCGGCTTTTACTTAAGAATTAATTTTGTTTTGCCCTTCCTCAGAGGCTAAAACCTTCATAATGTATAAAATATAGTTATATAAGTAAAATATGTTTATTAATTTTTATTTGATAAAGTTTTCCATGTAATTTCAAGTATACTAAATTGGCTTAATTCAAAAATATTTCTTTTAAGAGAAAACAAACCTTTGAAAACATTTCAGGGCCCATGAAATGTCTGAAAGTTATTCTTGATTAAAGTCTTGAAAATTTAACTTGGAAAGATCATCTATCTATCTATCTATCTATCTATCTCTATCTATATATATGATTTAAAGATAATATATTTTTATAATTATTTAAAAATATATCAATTAAATGTAAACTGATTTTTGTATTAAAAATTTGGTTCAGATCACAGAATTAATCCTCTTTTTTTTTTTTAACTAGATGAGGTTGAAAATTTACCACAACTATATGATTTCTCCCAATTTAAGTTGAATTTAAAATTTTTAGAAGTCTTAAATTTTATGGTGGCAAGTTAAATATTCAGATTAATAACTTCATATTTTTAAAAAAATACAAGACATATTTAACTAACAAATTGAACTCTATCCTTTAGATTTTTCATGAGGCAAATTTAGATTAACAATTTAGTATTTTGTCATTTCAAAATACCTAGATATTTTAAATTTTTATTATTTAATTAATTTAGTAAACTCCCAAAGTTTTAAGCTGCCAAACAAGTTTGGAGGAAGTCTATAGCCATTCAAATGCAAATTAGCTATATTCTTTCTGCTTGTTACTGCTGTGGGAAACTAGTGCAATTTAAAATAATCACATTTTTTGCTTTAAGAGGTGGGGGGGGCTTGGCTTTGTCCTTGGCTGATGAAGCAGGTTTGACCTAGCCTGGTCTATTTAAATGTCAGAGCAAAGCTACCCTGTTTCCCCAAAAATAAGACAGTGTCTTATATTAATTTTTGCTCCCAAAGATGCGCTAGGTCTTATTTTCAGGGGATGTCTTATTTTTCCATGAAGAAGAATACGGTACACATTCATTGTTGAACAAAAAAAAAAAAAAGGAAATTTATTACCTGTGTGTCCACACAGTGTGCCCTACTCCTGCCCTGCGCAACTCACTGTCTAATTGTGAGTCAGTCAGACACCGTCAGGGCAGAGTGAGCAACAGGCGACAGCTTGTCCTGGCAGTGGCACGGGCTCTCTGATTAAAAAAAGACCTCACACTTCCTGTCCTACAGCCCAGAGTCCACAGTTATGGTACCTTGGTGGGGGGGCTTATTATTGGGGAGGCCTTATGTTCGGGGGAGGCCTTATTATCGGAGATGACTTATTTTGGGGGGGAGGTCTTATATTCAGGAGGGTGCCTTATATTTCATTGATAGGCAAAACTGTAAGTAGGTCTTATTTTCGGGGGATGTCTTACTTTAGGGAAACAAGGTAGTTTCCCTTTGGGCTATTGGACCTTCATATTTACCTATGTTTTAACAATTTTGAGATTCTAGTTCCAATTATAATTATTTAAGCCATTTTCTTTGGCAAATTTTATAACAGAGATGATTTACTGACTTTTTTAGCAGTTTTAATATTAACTTTTGAACATGGCCCATTATTACTTAACTAAACTACTTTTTATTATGGAAATACCAATCTTGTTGCTAGAACTAGTTGGTATCTTTCTTTTGTGTTCTTTCCACCATCTTTCTCTTGAGAAAAAACATTTTTGGGTTAGAGTTAAATTTAGCTCAAAAACTTGTCTAATATCTGAAATTGGATGGTTGCACGCATTTGTTTTTAAGCTAGCCTCTCTCCTTACGAGCACAGAAATCCCAGACACATTTCTAAATTTTGTAAAACTTTTCATGGCGAGGTGACTTTTCCTAGCACACTTGGAAGTTTATGTTACAGTATCATCATGTGTCTCCATTCCTCTAACCTCCTGCTTGCTTTGGGGGAAAATTCAGTAAGTGGTTCTGCTATGTTTCTCTTTCCAATTAAACTAAAGGCATGCTTAATCAATAAGCACATTAAACCAAATAAAATGACAAGACTCTGAAAAATTTTTCTATTTTGCTTTCCAAAGTAATGACTTGCTCTTAGAGTTATTTTTGCCAACATTTGCTTATCCCAACACATTCTTCGGTGATCTTTATTTATTTATTTTTTATTATTTATTTATTTATTACATAAAAATTTACAAAGATTAGTACACTTTGGTAATTTTTAAACAAAGCGATAGAGAATCTTTTTGCGGGAGAGCTGACAGCTCTGCCCTCTCCAGCTGCCTTTTAAATCAGAAGTGGAGGATCCGGTGGCTTTTTAGAAATTACAGATTTCGATCCTCAAAACAAATTAGGTACTTTATGATTTGAACAAGAAACCACATTTTAAAATATGATAACAGCACTTTTTCCTGAGCCTGATTTTGCACATCAATATACTGTCCCAGTCCTGCCAGCATTTCATAAGTTATTTAAGCATTTAGCCCGTGGTTTACATGGGCTTGCTTCTCACATTTCTCCAAAAATTCTCCCTTCCATAGTAAATAATCTCCTCCATCCAGAGTTGCATGAACCAGAGAATACCAATCATAAGGAGCTAAGAATGCTTTGGAAATGTTATTCATAATTTCTTCTGTAAAAGGAGCTGTCAGACCATTCTGAAGTATGCTTCCTCATAAGGCCTTTATCATTTTAAAGTCACATTTTTCATGATGTTTTATTATCTGATTTGGGAGCTATGGGTCAGCTACCTGTCTAATAGAAAAAGCAAGTCTTTCTTCCACTAACATGTCCTTCAGTCCTTCTCTGATGGCTCTTCGCATAGGTGATTCTATTAACAGCGAATTAAATGTTTCAGGATTAGGACATAGAGGTGGATGGGGCCATGAAGACCATTCCTCCAATTTTTCTTTTTGCTCTTTAGGAGCGGAGGGTGCAAGGGGAGAAGATTTATCCTCCTTAGCCTCTTTAAAAGGCTGTAGCAAATGCAATACCATGTTCCACAAGGAGAAACAGTTTGGAGGCAAGTTTTTCCCCTGCTGCTGAGCTTTTTTCAAATTTTGACCCACTCTGCCAACATTCAAGATTTAATGTACCTTCTTCAGGAAACCAAGGGTTATGTTCAATAACATCAAGCAAAAACTAAGAGAATACCTTGTGAAACTTTAATTCCTTCAGCATGCAAACCAAAAGTCTATAATAAAGTTTCTTACTTTTTAACTGAATTTTGCCCCAATTAACCTGGCTCAAAAAAAGATCCTCCCACCCCACTTACATTTCAAGACTTCTGCAGCTGACCATGGGCTTTACACGCAGCAAATTTCCCCACCTAAATGGTGAATTCTTCCCCACCTTTCCGCTGAAACTTCATTCTTCCCTCTAGGAAAAAAATCTTCTCCAGAGGCCCCACGTTGGGCGCCATATGTGATGACCCATGTCCTGCGTGGTTCAGGGTTTGAGCTCTGGAGAAGGGCCCTGTGCAAATGACAGAGATGAGACAAGAAATAATAATTTGGAAATTGGGAGGCCAGGCAGGAGCCCAATGCAAGAGGAAGGACTCCACTTCTGCTAAGGCTTTGCCATCCTTTTATTCAGTTTGGGATACACCTATAGCCCTTAGGCAGGCAATTCTAGTAACAGGCAGACTATCTTATCATTAAGGATTTACATGACTATTTGGTTTGGGAAATTGTTTCAGCTACCATTGTCTCAACTAAACAGCCGGTGCATAGCTCTACCTTTGCCAGGGTTCAAGGTTCACCAGCGTTCTGGTCCACACCTCTCTGCTGGTAAAGACAATGGGCAGCTTCCAACAAAGCTTACATGTGCCTAAATGTTTAGGCACTATGCTAAACATTTTATATAATTATTTTATTTAATCCTCAACAATAGTCTTATGGGGTAGACTACTTTACAAATGAAGAAATTGAGGCCCAGAGAGGTTAACTGATTTGCCCAAGATTATCCATTCTGTAATAGAGTTGTGGTCTGAATTTGTATTGGTTCACAGTAAGAACCCTGAACAGTGGGAGACACTGCCACCAGAGGAGATCCAAACCCTGTCCTACCTCGGGAACTCCCAGTTGGGGTGACAGGCAGGGACTGGAGGGCCACCTGGTGTCATTGCTGGAGCCAGCTGTGGGGATGGGATGCCTGCTAGGGCATCCTGTTTGCAGACTGGACTGGATACTGTCAAGAGCTGAACTTCCAAGGGCTCCGCTCTGGGATGAGCACCTGCTGTGGTCTACTCCCTGTTCTCATCCTGTCTGCTTGGCTTTGCTGAAAACAGTAGTTCTCCTCTGGTACCTTCCCTACCACTCCATAGGACATTGCCCTGTGCCTGGGTGTCCTCTCCTCCCCCTTCCTTCCTACCATAATTTGGGGCCAGGGCTGAGTCAGGACTAGAGTGAGGAGCCTCTGGTATGTCAGTGAGAGGCCTTGGGCTGTCACTTACTTTTGATGGACTCAGCTTCCCCAGAACTTCAGGGAGGGAGCAAGGAAGCAACAACTCCTGGGACCTCCCAGGTTTACCAGCCCCAGGTGTGAACAGCAACCAACCAACAGGGCAGGTGAGAGGTGAGGCAGGTTGAGGTGGGGGGCTTCTCCATCCCTCTCCACTTCTGCCCTCCCTCTCCCCACTTTGAGCAGTTGCAATGATAGGATCCTGAATCTGAGGTCCTAGGCATTAGGGAATCAAGCAGTTCCCAGCTTCCAAATTTCCAAAAGTGGATCCTGAGTTTAGAGAAACAGAGACTCTGTGCCACACCTTGGCTGCTGCCGCCAGATAGATGACTGGAGAGTTCCTCAGAGCTGCTTGGGGGTGAGTGGCCCAGGTGGCTGCCAGGCTCAGTGTACTCTCTGCACCTATCACCCCAGCATACACACCCAACTGCCCCTTTCAAGAAGTCTGAGAACCAGGCTCTGCAACAGACTAGGAAGTAGCAGAGAGACAAACTTCTTGGTGGGGAGTAGGGAGAGGACAGACAGGGGCCAGGCCTCCTTCATTTGATGGTGGCGGGCTGTCCTGGTTACCAGGACAGGGTTGATGGGAGGCCCCAGGAAGGCTGGTGGTTGGCTGGGTCACAGAGCAAGGTCTGGGCCACACTGCTGGGCAAAACAGGTACTCCTGGGACAGGATGTGGTTCAGCAGGCCCAGGGCCAGCCTTGGAGGGTTAGTGTAGCTAACAGACCTGAGCCCAGGAGCCTGAAGGGGAGACATTGCCCTTCGAGGGGCAGGGAAGCTGGGCCTTGGCTGGAGCCTTGGAGTGTTTCACAGTGCCTCCCCCATCTCCTTCTGGTACCCACCTGGGCCTGTGGGCACAACAGCTGCCCTGAAAGAGCCCTGGGCATAGAGCAAGACCTGCCCCAAGGGAATTTCCTTCCCATGAAGGAATTCGCCCCCTCCTGGAAGACTTCCTGGCTGGGTGAGCCCCTTCCAGCTCCGCATTCCTCTGGGGGCGCTATGAGTGTGCTTGTGCGTGTGCCTGTGTGCACTTGAACCCAGATGCATCCTTTTTTTTTTTTTAATATATTGATTTTTTACAGAGAGGAAGGGAGAGGGATAGAGAGTTAGAAACATCGATGAGGGAGAAACATCGATCAGCCGCCTCCTGCACACTCCGCACTGGGGATGTGCCCACAACCAAGGTACATGCCCTTGACTGGAATCGATCCTGGGACCCTTGGGTCTGCAGGCCAACGCTCTATCCACTGAACCAAACTGGTCAGGGCCCAGATGCATCCTTGAAGGTCCTGAGCTTTTGCCTGCGTGTGGTGTGATCAGCATTCGATGTCTCACTGCGTTGGGGTAGGAGGTGCTTGGCTCTGCACCCCTTGATATGTGAGTTGGGTGAGGCTTTCCCCCACTTGAGTGGGGTCCTTCTTCCAGATAGGCCGCTTTGTGGGTTTGCAGCTAAAATTCGACAGTTTGTTTCCAAAAGCCTCCCTAGCCTGGGGGGGAGAAAGGGCCTCCGTGAGGGCAAGGTTGGGGACTGAGCTTTACCAGATGACAGCAGAACAGCTCTGGAGTAGGGTCTTTCTTGCTTGGTGAAGGGGTGCCAGAGCCCAGCTAAAGGCCTACCTCTCCCCTCAGACTAGGCCTGTTCCTGCTGCTTCTGTCTTCTTAGAAGTTGGGCCTGGTAAGCCTAGGGAGGCTGAAGATCCAGGGAGTGTCTCGTGGTTCTGTTCCGGGACGTGAACCAGGACACTCATCTGTCTCTACTGCTTGTGGCCTGAAAACCCACATTTCTCAGTGCAGGGCTGCCCTCGCCAGCTCAGCTGGAAGAGGGGAGTTGCTCCAGCATCTCTGAGGTCGCCTGAGAGGTGCTCTTCCTCCCAGGAGTGGGGCTCAGACTGGGGGTGCCTGGGCCCTGGTCTTGACTTGTTGTGTGACCCTGCTTAGGTTCTTGAGTCTCTCTGGGGCTCCCTTTCCCCTTCTGAAAGCAGGAATGGTTGGTTGAGGTGATTCCTATATGCCTAAGGAGTAAGTGGTTGGGGGTTCCAGGGAGAGGGCACAGAATAATAAGTGAAGTTCTGGAGGTAAAGTGTCAGACAGTAGGGTTGGGGAGAATGAGACTGGAAAGGAGGAGTAAGCTTCAGGAACCAGAGGGTAGAGGCCTTTGAATCCCATTGGATAATGGGGAGCCACGGAAGGGGAGACAAGCAGGGGAGAGGCACCTGCCTTGAATCGGGGTGGGGGTGTTGGTCTCAGAGACTCCTGAAAGTCTGGGTGGTTCTGAACTCTGGGGAACAGTTGAAGGGTGGGCAGCTCAAGGGGGTCTGAGAGTCAGCACTTTCCTGTGTGGGTGACCCACCCCCACCCCTGGCCCCAGCAGTGTTTATCGGCCAGCACAGCAGGAAGTGGCTGGGGTGGCCACAGAGGTGGAAAGAACTGTCAGGCCCAGCCAAGGAGTCTCCGAGTCGAATCTTTGACTCCTATTGCCTCATCCAACCATTTCTCTCCCTACCCATGTCACAGGCCCCTGACCCAAGCTCCTGACCCGGGTGAGCCAGGCCTTTGTAGATGTCCATCCATCCATTCCACCAGTGGCCGGACACATCTAGCCACTGGGGATAGAGCTGTGATTGAGACAATATCCCGGTCCTCCAGTTGAGACTGACAATGAACAGTGTCCAATAATGATACATGGGATGCTGGAAAATGATACAGGGTCAGGAGACTGATGGGGGTACTTTATAGGTAGAATGGTCATGGAAGGAAGGCCTCGTATTTGAGCAGGTGCTGGGAAAGTATGGCAGTGAGTCATGTAGATGTCTGGAAGAGCTTCTAGGCAGAGGGAGCTGCAGTGCGCAGTCCTGAGGTGGAGCACAAGGAGAGGGTGGAGGAACAGCAGGGAGGTGGGAGGTGGCAGGGAGAGAGCTAGTGGGCCCTGCATGAACTGTCTTTGGTTTTCTATTTGAGGGAGGTGGGAAGTCACTAGGGAGTGAGAACAGTCAGACTTGGAATCTGTGTTGAAGGCATACATTTATTTCTCCCAAGCTTACAAGGTAGAGCTGTTGTTAACACCCATTGTACAGATGATGAAACTGAGACTCAGAAAAGTTATATGAATTTCCAATCTCACAGCAGTAGGAACCCCTGCCTGCCTACCTGTCTGCCTGTCTGTTGCCCTGTGCTTGGTCTCCAGAGGACCCTGCTGCCCTTCATGGCTTCCTGTTGTCTGAACTGTAAGGGCAAGTGTCTTAGCATAGCCTTCAAGGCCCTTCTCAGCCTGCACTCATCCTCCTTCTCTTGCTCCCTGCCTGTTTCTACACTGTCCCCTCTGAGGAAATAGAGTGGACGGAGGGGCCCAGGTAGTTCTTGGCTCAGATTCTGGCTCCTGCGTCATTTTGGGCAAGTTATTTAACCTCTCTGAGGCTCTGTTTGTTCCTCAACTGTAAAGTGGGCTAAACGCTATCCACTTTCTAGATTGTCTAGAGAATTATATGAAATAGTCCATGTAACATGTTTAGCACAATGGCTGGTAAGCCCTCCATAATCATGAATGGAGGAATGGCTGAATCAGATAAGTAGGTTAGAATGTTCCCTATGAGCTGGAGAGGAGAGGAGAGGCCTAGTAAGGAACCTCTCCTGTCTATTGTCTAATCTAATAAAAGAGCAATTTGCAAATTGACCCTCACACCATCACACCTAAGCCATGCCCACCAACCAAGCCACACCCACCAGCCAGTCAGAGTGACAATATGCAAATTAACCCAGCCAGGATGGTGGCTGGCAGCCACAGAGCTAGAGCAAACAGGAGGCCAGTGATGGAGGAAACTGCCTGCCTAGGCAGGCTATGGCCTCTGCTCAAGGCAACAAAGTTTTAATTATAGAAGATAAATAAACTCCAGAAACCTGCTTCCAGCCAGCCTCACTGGTACCTTGGGTCAATGGGAGCTGTGGCCAGCCGGCAAACAGCCCTCAGCCCCTCACCCAGGCTGGCCAGGCACCCCAGTAGGGACCCGAACTTTGAAGGGGCTGTGGCCAGCCGGCAAACAGCCCTCAGCCCCTCAACCAGGCTGGTTAGGCACCCCAGTAGGGACTCGAACCCTGAAGGGGCTGTGGGCAGCCTGAAAACGGCCCTCAGCCCCTCACCCAGGCTGGCCAGGCACCCCAGTAGGAATCTGAACCCTGAAGGGATTATGAGCAGCCTGAAAACAGCCCTCAGCCCCTCACCCAGGCGGGCCACACCTCCATGGGGTGAGGGTCCCACTGAGGGGCTTGGCCAGCCTGCAAACAGCCATCAGCCCCTCACCCAGGTTGGCCAGGCACGCTAGCAGGTGAACATCCCCTGAGGTATCCCAGACTTCGAGAGGGCACAGGCCGGGCTGAGGGACCCCCACCACCCAAGTGCACAAATTTTTGTGCACCAGGCCCCTCATCTGATAATATGGTGGAGGACGCAGAGGTCACATATTGATTGCAAGCCTGAGCCTGTGGGGCTGGTCCCTCATCTCCTTCTCCGTTCTGGCCCCCGCCCCGCCCATCTGGCCACCTTCACCCCAGCAGCAAAGGCAGCTTCCCCTTTCAGATGCCAGCAGCATTGGGCGGCTTATCTTCTGGTTTCCCCATTACCGGGGACACTAGTGAGGGGCCAGGTTTGGGTCCCTGTTCTCTTATGCTGCTAGTTCTGGGGTGCAGAGGAACCCTCCAAATCTCTCCTGGGTGAGCACATGTCAGGTTCCTGGTTAATTAAGAAAGGAGGGAGTCCAACAGCCTTCTCTCCCCCTCCTGTCAGGGCTCAGGGCCAGGAGTGGCCCTCAACTCCTCTGGTGTGTGGTGTGGGTCCCAGCATGTGACTGGTTCTGTCCACTCCTGCTGCCTGGGCGTCTGCTGTCAGCCCGGTGTACTCCTACCCCCCTTGTGGTTAGCTTGTTTCTTCTGTTTTTGCCTCATTTACAGTGTTAAGAGCCCCCACCCATCTTCCCATGGTGGTCAGTGGTCACAGAAGATCTTCCTGCAGTTACCTCTGCATCTCAGGCCCCTCCACTTGGCCAACACCTTACAATATTTTATTTTACTGATTTTTATAGAGAGAGAGGAAGGGAGAGTTAGATAGAAACATTGATGAGAGAAACATCATCGATTGGTTGCTTCCTGCATGCCCCCTACTGGGGATCTAGCCGGTAACCTGGGCATGTGCCCTGACCAGGAATCAAACTGTGACCTCCTGGTTTCTGGGTCGATGTTCAACCACTGAGCCACGCCAGCTGGGCTTGGCCAGCACATTTGAGGGAGGAGACACTCGCTGCTCTGCCTGGGAAGTCCCCAGCCCAGTAGGATGTGTCTGTTACTGATGGGAAGGGGACCAGTCCAGATACCTGGTGGGAATGCCCAGGTCTCCACAGGTGCTGTGGAGCTGGTGAGGTCACACATTAAAATGGGAGGGTCTGCATGAGGCCTGAAGAGTGAATGGGGGAGTAGGGAAGGTGGATGTGCGTCAGGGCTGTGGGTTTAGGGTTCCGGTTAGGAGCTCTGCCTTGTGGTAGATAAGAGGTATAGGCAAGATGGTGCCCTGCCACAGGTGAGGGAGGGGCAGGAGGCAGGGAGGAAAGCCCAGGGGTTCAGGCAAGCTGGGGAGGCCTGGGGTGGATAGGGGTAATGAGGTTGGAGGGGAGGGTGATGTGTCAAAAACATGATAATGAGGAGACAGTTAGGTTAGGGGGAAGGGGAGAGAGTGGTCCAGTGTGATCCATTTTGGAGGTGGGGATGCATAGTAGAGCGGAGGGGGATTCTTATGTCTTGTTTGCTAATGGATCTCAGTCTCTTTCCCACTTGAAAGCCCATGGGCTGCTCTCTGCTGCTGTCTTTTGGGTGCCTGGTGAGGAGACCTCATTTGATAAGCTGTGTCTTAGGTCTGTGGAAGGATAAGCCAGTGGGGGGAGGAAGCGAGCTTTGGGTCTCAGTTCATATTCTCTGGTCCAGATGGCCCAGGAAATGAGCAGTTTTGTACAGTAGTTCTCTTAGTAGTCTATCCGTGTTCTATTTAAATCATAAAGCTACTTTGTAATTGACAGTTTGAGGAACAAGCTGGAACAAACTCAATTCTAATAGACTTAAGTACTTTTATATATTTTTTTCCTGCTAATTATACAAGTGATACACAACTGTAAAAACTTCAAAAAGTATAGACATGAAGGTTGTAGAAAGTGATAGTCTTTCAAGATTGGGATGGGAGTTAAGGCTAGGCCTGAAATTGAGGTCACTTAGTCTTTAATGCCCCTTGGTCATTAATAAAACAGGATTTACTGCTCCAAGGAGGTTGTTAAAATATTCTGCCTGTCACCAGGTCCACTGTGTGTGGGTGTGCACATTGTGTACTGCCCAGGGGTACCTGGTAGGTGGGGACGAGTGGAGAGGAGGACTGAAAACCATCTGTCCTCTTTGCTTCACTGCAAGCCCTGATGTGGGGCTCCTGAGGGAAGAGGCATTTAAATGTCATTTAAATTATCCAGGGTGGGAAGAGGCATTTTTTATTTGCTCAAAGTCCCCGTGTAAGTTGGAGGCAGCCTTACTTTATCCAAGAGAGGAGCTGGTGGATTCATTGTGGGATGGGGAATGTGTGGTGCCCAGGGCCACCCCAAAGAAGTCCAGGGGTTAGTGGGGTGTCTAGTCTAGAGCCTGCAGAGGGACATGGCTGGAGGCCGTGTGTGGTAGGTAGTCATTGGTACCAGAACTCCAAGGTGTGCAGGGTAGAGCCTAGCTACAAGGCCATCACCAAGGGCCCCTTTTATCAGGAACAGCAAGGCCTTGGTGCTAAGGACTGGAAGTGTCTCTCTTAATAGCCCAGGAGTGAGCAGATGACCCATGTAGCCTCTAGTACGCACATGGTGACGCGTCACAGTCATCTGGATGACAGCCATGCTTTGTGGAGGGAGAAACTGAGGTGCAGAATGTGGCATGACTTATCCAGGGCTTTAGGCAAGAAGTGGTGGAGCCAGAACTGAAACCTGAACTTGCCTTGTGTCCTGCAGGGAGGGGCTCTGGCCTGTGGCCCCAGCTCCCCACCAGGTGGCTGAAGTGGCTTTTTAGGCACCTAGGCCCTGATCCCCTCCACTCAGTCCTCACTGGCCTGAGGGCTGCTCCTTGGCAGCCCCACCACTCCTGGGACACCAGAGCACAGACCACACCACAGATGGGATGTGGCAGAAAATTGGTGTTAGGATGAGTGACAGGGCAGAGATTCAGGGCTGGAGACTCCAGGGTGCCTCCTTGGTACCAGTATGCAGTGGCCACCAGTCCTTGAGAGACAGAAAATAGGCCCTTGGACCCAAGGCAAGTGAGCTGTGCACCTGCTGCCTTGTCTGGGCTGGAGGGAGCCGGCTTCTGCATGGGGGCGGGGGCCACTTCTGTACCCTCTGAACTGGGAACCCAACCACCGCCCAGTTCCTCATATCTAAGGGAAGTGTCTCCAAGGCCTCTTGCCTCCATTAGTGGAGTCCTGAGAACGCCCTGCAGACCGAGGGTGGCCCTGCCCATAGGTATCCCCTGGTGACTGGCCTGGGGGGTGGGGGTGGGCTTAGAGGGTGAGGGTATTGGGCCTTGGGGGGCTCTGAGGCACTTGTACACAGCCGAGTTATTGGTGGGGTGTGGAGACTGAAGGCTGTGTGTGTGGTGGGGCAGATCTGTGTGTGGCTGCTGGGTCCGGTGGCCGGTGTGTGTCCCTGGAGGTGGTGTGAGGTGTGCCTTTGTGGTGTGGGTGGGGTGGTTTATAGACCGGGCCTGTCCAGAGCTGGATGGGTGGGGTTCTTGGTTCCTGTGTCGGGAGCTCTGAGGGGTTTCCTGGGTTTGGACACGGGGTTCCCTGCCCAACCTGCCTTGTGTGGAGGGTTGGCAGAGGAGGGGGGTAAAGGTGGGTAAGCTCAGGCCTGAGGTCTGGACACCGGGGTCTCTGCCCAACCTGCCTGGTGTATGTGTGGGGGAGGCTGTGCAGGGGACGGGGAGGGATAGGTAAGCTCAGGCCTCAGGTCTGGACCCCTGGGCCTGCCTTTTCCCTCTTCTGCTCTCCCACACTGTTGGGCCTCCCTCTACAGCTCTGTGTAGAGGGGGATCTGAAGATGCAATTGAAGAAGGGTCTTGGCTGAAGGGTAGGACCTTCAAGGCTGCCCTGCCGGGGACCTGACTAACTCATGCAAATCAGAGTGCAGTGGATGCTGACATCCGCATGGTCAGCAGACTCTGTGGCCACCCAAGGGAGGGTCCCCAAACCTCTCTGGGTGTCATACTGTCTTTTCACATTTCCTGTTCCTGCCCCACTGAAATCCCCCGTCTCTGCATCTGTCAGGTCCAGTCCCATCCCTTAGCCTTGCACACTCAGTTTCCTTTGCTTAGAAGGGCAACCTCCTATGTATCCTTCAAGGCCCAGTTCAGGAGTGCCCTCTGGAAGCTTTGCCAACTCCACCAGATAGAAGTGGTCACACCTCCTGAAGGCCCTGTTGGGCCTAGCAAGTGACCTGGGCAAGTTTCCACCTCACACAGCCTCCATGAAATGGGGTAAAAATACCAGGCCTTGGGATTGTTTGAGGAGACTAAGATGAAGGTGGAAAACTGGCAGGGGCTGGGCATGAAGTGGGCACTTAGAAAATGAAGGAGGCAGAGTGCACCTGGGCCACCTTCCTGTCAGGGGTCCTCAAACTACGGCCTTCGGGCCACATGCGGCCCGCCGAGGACATTCATCCGGCCCGCCGGGTGTTTTTGCCACCTTGTTTTTTTACTTCAAAATAAGATGTGTGCAGTGTGCATAGGAATTTGTTCATAGTTTTGTGTGTTTTTTAAAACTATAGTCCGGCCCTCCAACAGTCTGAGGGACAGTGAACTGGCCCCCTGTTTAAAAAGTTTGAGGACCCGTGTTGGAATTGGTGTCCCTCATCAGCAGTGGCCAGGGATGACGTGGGGGAGATGCTGGGCTGGGTCAGAGAAGGAGCAGTGAGATTTTAACTCTGCCCTCGGGGGTTGAAGTGGTAGAGGACAGAAGGGTCACAGCTTTTGCTCCAGAAAGAGGGACTCAAGCCAGACGTGAAAAAGGACTGGCTGCCAAGAGTTAGAGATTCCAGATGACCCTTACTTACCTCTGGACTGAATGCCCTGTGAACCCAGTCAGGTCGTGAGCTCTGTGGTGGAGAGCAAGGGACACAAGAAGGGGTGTAGACTTACAAGGGTACCCCATGCCCCAGGTCAGGTTGGAGGTTGGGTGGAGATGGACCCCCACCAACGGAACAACCAAAGATCAGAGCTGCATGGCCCAGTTTCCAAGGCCTAAGAGACTGAGGGTAGTCTAGGAGCGCTGAGTGCAGAGGGGTAGGGCCTTCAAGGCTGCCCTGCCCTAGGCCTGACTAACTCTGGAATCAGTGCCTGAAGGTGGGGAAAATTTGGGGGGCTCCCAGTGCCAAGCTGGTGCCTGATGCAAAAAAGTGAAGTGTGTGTGTGTGGGGGGGGGGGGGGGGGGGGTTGTGGGCCAGCCCAGCTGGCTGGGGCTCAAGGCATGTCACGGGCAGCTTGGGCAAGTCACTTCCTCCCTGTGGGTGTTTGTTTCTTCATCTGTAAACGTCAGGGCTCGAGTAGGTCCAATGACAGGCCAAGCAGCTGAACTTGAGGGCACAGGGAACACAGAAGGGCTTTGAGCTGGGGTGGGACAGGGTTGGCACAGCAGAGAGGTGCTGGAGGGAGGGAGACAGGGGAGAAGCAGGGCAGGGTGGAGTGGTGGGGTGTTGAAACCTGAGTTGAGTCTTTGGGTGGCAAAGGAGGTGAACCCCCCCAACTTTTAGCTATGTTGTTGAAACAGGTTGACTCTCCCCTCTGCCCTGGTCCCTACTTCCTTGGGGGTGGAAACTCAGTGATTTGTCATATGTCATAGCAGCTGGAGGGCTTGAACCTGGGGTGGGGGATGTTTCAGGATTAGGGTGGAGCAAGTGAGGCACTTGCCTCCAGTGCAAAATGAGGGGGGTACGCAAAAAGTTAAGAAATCAAGATAAATAATATATTTTTTAAAAAGCAATATTAATGAAAAAGCCCAAGATAAACCAAATATCCAAATTTTATTTTATTATTTTTTTTTAAATATTTTTTTATTGATTTCAGAGAGGAAGGGAGAGGGAGAAAAAGATAGAAACATCAATGCTGACAGAGAACCATTGACTGGCTGCCTCCTGCACGCCCCACACTGGGGACTGAGTCTGAAACCTGGACATGTGCCCTGACGTGCCCTGACCTGCCCTGACTGGGAATCAAATTGTGACCTCCTGGTTCATAAGTCAAGGCTCAACCACTGAGCCATGCCAGCTGGGCAAAATACCCAAATTTTAAATAAAGAGATTCAGTATTGCCAATTCTTTCTTTGCCTCAGGCTGTAGCATGGCTCAGCAGGGTACTGCTCTAAACTTTTTAAAAATATATATATTTTATTGATTTTTTTACAGAGAGGAAGGGAGAGGGATAGAGAGTTAGAAACACCTATGAGAGAGAGAGAGAGAGAGAGAGAGAGAGAGAGAGAGAGAGAGAGAGATATCAATTAGCTGCCTCTTGCACACCCCCCACTGGGGATGTGCCTGCAACCAAGGTACATGCCCTTGACCGGAATCGAACCTGGGATCCTTCAGTCCACCGGCTGACGCTCTATCCACTGAGCCAAACCAGTCAGGACTTTTTTTTTTAAGGAGCTGCCTCCTTCAGGAAGCCTTCCCTGACCCCTGGCCTGGTGAGAGACATATAAGCTGTTTCCTCTGGCTGGGTGTTATCTGACCCCCTCCAGCCTGAGGTTCCTGTAGGGCAGGTCTGAGGTCTGGCTCATGCGGCCAGTGCCTTGAATGAAGCTGTCCTGGAAGGCGGTGAGTGTGAAGTCCTGGAGCCTGGCCTTTAGAGTAGGAATAGGAACTTGAGAAAGGCTCAGGATGGGGTTGGGCCCTTTGCAGAGACAAGTGGTTTCCTGTTTTCCAGCCCTGGCCATTCCCTTAGGGGGGTTGGGATCATCACCAATCAATCTATGTTGAAGCCTTAGAGTAGGGCCCAACTTACAGAGTAGGGGCTCCGTTAATGTTTATCATCACTTTGTGGGAGGCAGTGAGCAGTGAGGTTGAGCGCCTACAGCTGCACTATCCAACAGAAATATAATTTGAGTTATAAGTGCAATGTAACTTTTTCTGGTGCACATTAAAAAGAAACATGAAGTTAATAATATACTTTATTCAAATAGCATGAAGCTAATAATATACTTTATTCAAATAGCCAAAATAGTATAGTAATTCTATTATGTAATAAATAGACATTTATTGAGATATTGATATTCTTTTAAAAAAATCTTTATTGTTGAAAATATTACATAGGTTCCCCTTTCTCCCCCATGCTATATTTATATTCTTGTTTTATTTGTACTAAGTCTTCAAAACCCAGTGTGTATTTAATGCAGCACAATTCATTATGCAGCCACATCTTGAGTGTTCAGTAGGCGTATGTGGCTGCTATTGGCTACTGTCTTGTCTATACTGTATTCAAGCTGCCCCTTTCCTAGCTGTGTGACTTTGGGCAAGTTATTTAATTTCTCTGTGCCTCGTCTGCTTCATATTTTTTTAAAATATATTTTATTGATTTTTCACAGAGAGGAAGAGAGAGGAATAGAGAGTTAGAAACATCGATCAGCTGCCTCCTCCTGCACACTCCCCACTGGGGATGTGCCCAAAACCTAGGTACATGCCCTTGACCAGAATCGAACCTGGGACCCTTGAGTCCGCAGGCTGACGCTTTATCCACTAAGCCAAACCGGTCAGGGCTGCTTCTTCATCTTAAAGTATGAAGTATATACTTCATAAGGTTGCTGTGAGGATTAAGTAAGTTAATACAAAGTGATTAGCGCTCTGCCTGGTGTTGCTAAGTGGTTAGAGCATTGGCCTGGAGACCGAAGGATTCCGGTCAAGGGCACATACCTGGGTTGCAGGTTCGATCCCCAGCCAAGTGTGTGCAGGAGGCAACCAATTGATGTGTCTCTCTCATATCAATGTTTCTCATCTCCCTCTCTCTCTCTCTCTCTCTATCCTTCACTCCCTCCCTTCCACTCTCTAAAAAAGTCAATGGAAAAAATATCCTCAGGTGAGGATTAAAAAAAAAAAAGTGATTAGGTATCTGGCATACAGTAAGGACTATGTTGTCTCTTACTCTTTTTAAAAAACATCATTTGAGTAGCATTGCCATTGTTTTGCCAATTCAATATTTAAAGTACTAATTACTTAAAATTCATTTTTAAAATACTTTTAAAATATATCCCCATTTTAGCCTCATCCTAAGAAATAATTGTGGAGTCTACATGAGATAAATATCTGCCTAGTACATTAAAAAGCCACCGTGCAGAGCCCAGCAGTTTACCATTGACCCTGCCCTAGCGGCAAGAAAGGTGGTTCTGCCCAGGACCTGCCCATTTCCTGAACCTAGACCGGCCACCTGAGCTTGCTGGTACCTGCCCTCAGGGATGGCTTATTATCTCCTCTGGAAACATCTCTTTTGGCCCCCAGTCCTGGTTAGGAACAGGCCCCTGTCTCTCTTGCCCCTGCCTCAGTTGCAGGCCCTTTGTCTCCACCCCACTGATGGCTCCAGGCTTAGTGGAGAGGGCCCTGCCTCCCTGGGTCTCCCCAGGGGCCTCCACCTCTCTCTGACAGGCTCAGCGTTGTGGGAAGGAACTGGCTAAGCCATGGAGCTGCATTACCCCCTCCCCGTGTCTTCCCTGGGGACAGTCAGGTCCTGGCCAGGAGTAGTTTCTATCACAGCCCGTCCCTTCACATCCCAGCCACAGGTCCTTGTGGAGAGTCAGAGAATGAGGGGCCTGACTCTCCTTTACCACCTGTGTGGCCAGTATCCCAGGGCAGGCTTGTGTCTGCCTCCTCACCCCCCTGGAAGGCCTGACTTCCATTAGGCTCCCTAAACCCTTCCCTTCTCTCCTTTCTCTTCCTCTACATCTTCTGTCTTTGCATTTGTCCAGGTCTCCTTTTGCTTCTCAGGAACACTCAAGGTTTTCCCTCCCACAGATCTTGCACATTTCTCATGAATTTATTGGCGTTTTATATTTTGTGATACTATTGTAAATGGGGTCTTTCATTCTGGTTTTTATTTGGTTATTGCTTATAACTATCGATTTCTCTTATATTACTTTTGAATCCAACTCACTTTCTTCCCTCTCTTTCCCCATCCCTCTCCCCTTCTTCCTCAGCCTTCTTCCCTTTACCCTTCTTTCCCTTCTCTTCTCCCCCTCCCCCTGGCATCCCTCTGTTCCAAGTGGCCTTGCCTCATGGACTTTCTCTTCTGTTCCTGTCCTTGCAGCTCCCACCTCAGGCCAAGATGAGCAGCTGTTCAGAGTAACTGGGAGGACCAGTGTCCTAGGCAGCCCAGCAGGTGAGCTGGAAAATGAGGAGGGGAAGGAGGCTGGGTGTGGCAGGCCGAGCCCCAACATTGAGGTCGGGGAGTAGGCTTCATGGAGGCAAGACTCGAGGTCCCCGTTCATTTTGAAAACTGAGGTTGAGAGGCAGAGAGAGGGTGAGGCCCAGAGACCTTGAGAAGAGCCTCCCAGGAAGGCTGTGAAAGGCGAGGTGACAGGGACCATCCGGTGGGGTGTGTGTTTGTGAGTGTGTGGGTGTGTGTATCTGTATATCTGCATATTCGATTCCCTTCTGTGCCTGGTGTGTTACCATCTTTCTCATTCCCAGATGATCACGTTATCTTTTAAACTGTATTCATATTCTTGAAAAATGGCACAAAATTAAAAAGATACAGAGGATTTAGTGAAAGGTAACTTTCCCTCTCTTGTCCTCCAAGCTGCCAGTACTCCTCTACAAAGGCAGTTTCTTGCAAACACATCCAGAGGTATCCTATAAAATAAAAGGGTAACATGCAAATAGACCTTAATAGCAGAACAACTGGGAATGACTGGTCACTATGACACACAATGACCACCAGGGGGCATACAGTCAAGCAGGAGCTGCCCCTGGTGGTCAGTGCACACCCACAGGGGGAGCTCTGCTCAGCCATAAGCCAGGCTGATGGCTGCCAGTACAGTGGTGGTGGTGGAAGTCTCTCCTGCCTCCTCAGTGGCACTAAGGCTGTCCGACTGCAGCTTAGGCCTGCTCTCCACTGGCAAGTGGACATCCCCCGAGGGCTCCAGA
The DNA here is from genome assembly GCA_004026665.1 of Murina feae. Classification (NCBI taxonomy): domain Eukaryota; kingdom Metazoa; phylum Chordata; class Mammalia; order Chiroptera; family Vespertilionidae; genus Murina; species Murina feae. The sequence continues at coordinate 68,028 of PVJC01001567.1, forward strand.
GGGATGTCTGACTGCCAACTTAGGCCTCATTACTCAGGGAGCAGGCCTAAGCCAGCAGGTGGATATCCCCCGTGGGGTCCCAGACTGAGAGAGGGCACAGGCAGGACTGAGAGACTCCCCCGAGTGCACAAATTTTTGTGCACCGGGCCTCTAGTTTTTGTATATATGTGTGCTATATATATGCGTTTCCTTTTTCTTACGTTTATCGAGGTAACATTGGTTAACTATATAATTAGTTTATAATTACATAAATTTCAGGTGTACAACATTATATTTTGATATCTGTATACTCTATTACATGCTCACCACCCAAAGTCTGGTTTCCGTTACCATATTTTTGACCCCCCTTTACCCAATTCACCCTTCTCTGGTAACCACCATTCTGTTGTCTGTATCTATGATTTTGCTTTATTAATTCATGTGTTATGTTTTTTATATTTCACATGAGTGAAATTGAACAGTTTTTGTCCTTTTTCTTCTGACTTTCTGCACTTAGCATAATACTCTCAAGATTCACCCATGTTGTCACAAATGGCATACTTCCTGTTTTTTATTTGAGTGCTGCTATTCCATTGTACATATCTACCATATCTTTATCCATTCATCCATGATGGACATATAGGTTATTTCCATGTCTTGGCAATTATAAATAATGCTGTAGTGAACATAGGGGTACATATGCCTTCACAAATAAGCTTTTCTATATTTTTGGGCAAATACCCAGAAGAGGAATTGCTGGGTCATGTGGTAGTCTTATTTTTAACTTTTTGAGGAACATCCATACTTTTTTCCATAGTGGCTGCACCAGTTTACATTCCCACTAGTAGTGTATGAGGTTTCCCTTTTCTCCAGCACTTGTCATTTCTTGCCCTTTTAATAATAGCCATTCTAACAAGTGTGAGGTGATTATCTCATTATGATTTTGATTTGCATTTCCCTGATAACTAGTGATGTTGAGCATTATTTCATATATATTTTCCTGTAAAACAGTTTTGCAGTATAAAACACTTTTCTGCACCTTGCTTTTTCACTTAACAATAAATCATTGGTATCATTTTATATTAACTTTAGACTCTGGGTAATTTTAGTTGGGATTGTGCTAGTCATAGTTTTTGTTTTGTTTTTTTTAATATATTTTATTGATTTTTCACAGAGAGGAAAGAGAGGGATAGAGAGTTAGAAACATCGATGAGGGAGAAACATCGATCAGCTGCCTCCTGCACACTCCCCAGTGGGGATGTGCTGGCAACCAAGGTACATGCCCTTGGCCGGAATCGAACCCAGGACCCTTGAGTCCGCAGGCCGACGCTCTATCCACTGAGCCATACCAGTTAGGGCAAGCCATAGTTTAATTAATTCTGGAAGAACCGATGTCTTTATAATGTTGAGAGCTGGCTTATCTAAGACATTGCATGTGTTTCTGTTTGTGTCTTTCTTTGGTCTCTCAGTAACCTTTAAACAAATATTTGCACAGTTAAAAATTTAGGTGAGAGAAAAGCTGTGGAGTGGAAAGGCTCCCCATCAGCCAGAGGTGGGTCTCAGGGAGTTGATGGAACTTGATCTTCAGGCCCTTCCAAGACCCAGGGAGGGCCCGGGCAGTGTGTGCCCGTGGTCGTGTTCTTGCACATTTTTACAGAAGAAGATATTCTTTTTTATTTTTAATTAAAAGAAATTTTTAAATGGGATGTAATTGACACACCACATTATATTAGGTTCAGGCATATAACAACGTTTCAGTGTTTATGCATATTGTGAAATGATAAGTAAGATATTTTGTATTCTTAAAGAAAACATCTGAATTGGATAAGCTTCAGGTCTCGAAAAGTCTGGCTTTGAATCTGCTCCCTCCTGGCCTTTCAGCCTACATTTTTCTTCCTCAGAGGCAACCAGGCTTAGTGGAGAGGGTCTAAGCAACCTTGTCTCCTATGTATCTTTTCAGAGATATTTTCTGCATTTACTAGTAGATACATACTGATCGAGTCCCTCATTTTTCTTTCGCATAAAAGGCAGAACGTTATATATACTGTTTTATATTGTTCTTTAGTCACTTAACAACATATCTTGGAGGTCTCATATCAATAAGAAGGGGTTTCCTCTTTTGTACAGTTGCTCTGTATGTCTTGGATATACACCAGTAAGACTGCAGGATAAGTGTCTAAGGATAGCTGGGTCAAGGGCAGAACCACTTGGGGTTTTCACACCTGCTGTGGCCTTGCCCTTCCAGAGGCATTTAGCCTGCCTGGAGAGGAATGCCTCTCCTGTCACCACTGAGTATGGGGAGGTTTCATTCTTTTCACCTGTTTAAGAACCATTTATATTTCCCTTTATGTGATTTTCTCTGTTCATATCCTTTGCCCATTTTTTTTAAGGTTATTTATCTGTTTATTTTAAAAAATATTTTTATTGATTTCAAAGAGGAAGGGAGAGAGATAGTAACATCAATGACGAGAGAGAATCATCGATTGGCTGCTTCTTGCACACTCCCTACTGGGGATAGAGGCCGCAGCCCAGGAATGTGCCCTGTCAGGAATTGAACCATAATCTCATGGTTCATAGGTTGACCTCAACCACTGAGCCACAGTGCCTGGGCTATTTCTTATTTTTAGGTGCTTTTTAGTTTTTAGAAAAGTTAGTCCTGTGTTTGGGATGTGAATGGCAGATATCTCCTAGTTTGTCATTTCTCTTTTGGCTTTGCTTATGGTGTTGTTTTTTATCATGCAGGAATGTTTGTTTTTTATATAGTAGAATATTTCACTTTTTAAAATTCTTCTAGGTCTGTATCATTTCCAAAAGTTTTGCTCTCTGTGATGATTTTTAAAATCCTTTTATGGTTCTATTTTTTAATAATCAAAACTTTGATCCTTCTGTACTGATTCCTGTTGTAAGTAGTGAGGTAGGAGTCCAACTTAGTTTGTTTCTAAATTGCTCCCAACAAGTTAATAATCCATCTAGTTTGAATTCCTTTTATTATACACTAAATTCTTACATGTAGTTGGGTCTATTTTTAAATGTTCTGTTCTGTTTAATTGATCTGTCAAGATGCTGGTAACATGTATAGTCATCCCTCGGTATCCATGAGGAGTGGGTCCCGTGGATACCAAAATCCACGGATGAGCTAGTCTCTTATTTAAAGTGGCATAGATTTATGCATGCAGTCAGCTCTCTGCATCAGTGGACTTCCAATGTGGATTGAAAATACAGAGGGCTGACTGTACCGTTTTAATTACCATGACTTTTATATGTTTTAATATGTGATGAGGCTGATTCTTACTCTTTACCCTTCCCTTCCCTCACCCTCTGCTTCCAAAATTTTTCTGGATCTTCCTGCTTGCTTGTTTTTCCACATTGACTTTCAAGTCAGCTTGTCTAAATAAAAGATCCTGTGAGTACTTATAGGGTTGTGCATATTTATAAATGAGAGAGAGTTGCTATCTTTATGATGTCTTCTATCTGGGAGCATGCTGTGTTTTTCCATTTGTCCAGGTCTTCTTTTCGCATCTCAGTAGCACTCCCAACTTTCCCTCCTCAGATCATGCCCATTTCTCATGAAGTTTATTGGTGTTTTATATTTTGTGATGCTGTTGTAAATGAGGTCTTTTATCCTGGATTTAACTTGGTTATTGCTTATAAGTTTTGATTTCTGTTATATCACCTTTGAACCCAATCATTTTACTAAATTCTTTTATTTTTTGTTGAGCTTCTTGGATTTTCCAACTCAGAATTCATATTATTGGTAACTAATAGGTTGTTTATATCTTCCCAACTTTTATTTATTTATTTATTTTAAAAATTATTTATTGATCTTAGAGAGGAAGGGAGAGAGAGAAACATCGATTTGTTGTTCCACTTATTTATGCATTCGTTGGTTGCTTCTTGTGTGTGCCCTGACCAGGGATCTGAACCTGCAACCTTGGTATATCGGGATAACACTCTAGCTAACTGAGCTACCTGGCCAGGGCCTTCTTCCCAATTTTTATTTATTTTTGGTCTCTAGAACTTGCAGAGCAATGTGAATAACAATAATAATAGTAGTAGTGAAATGGATATTGTTATCTTATTTCTGACTGTAATGGAAGTTTTTCTATTGTTTTTCCATTAAGCAAGATGCTGGTGTTTGGTTTAGTTAAGTATCAACTTATTTTTATTTTAGTACGATTTTTATTTGTTTAAGTACCCTGAGTATTGAGTTTTATCCTCTGTCTCTTTTGTGCCTGTGGAGGTGATCAGGTGACTTTTCCTGTTTGATCTATTAATCATCTCTTTGTGTCAAATATTTCTTGCTCTTGCCAGGCCAGGAGCTCTTGAGTTCAGGGATGGGACCTGACCCCCATTGCCCAGTGCAAGGCTATTTTGAATGAACTAGTGAATGGATGGCCCTTCCTGTACATTACTCCTTTTCCCTTTGGTAGTGGGAGGACCCCACAGGCTGTGTGATGCTAGGTTGACTCACCTCCTGGGCATTCTACTTCCTCCAGGGGCATGCAGATGGGGTGAGGCTCAACCCCTAGACTAGGCCTGCTGGGGGACTGGCCCTTGGTATCCCTTAATCCTACCCATACTTGCTAACCCCCTGGGCCTAGCCCTCATCTGGGACCTGGTGCCTCAGAAGGAATTGGGCCTTTACCTAAATTTTGCAGAGGGAGGAAGTGTGTGTGTGTGTGTGTGTGTGTGTGTGTGTTGTATGTTGTGTGTGCGCATGCCTACCCCATTGGCCAGCCTAGCAGTTGTGGCGAGGCTGTGGATAGGGGTGAAGGGTGGTACCATCTCTGGAGGTCCTGGAAGGTCCCCTAGAGAAGATATGAACTTGGTGTTAGGCAGCCACAGGGGTGGAGTGTGGTTTCAGGTAGAGGGAAAAGCCTGTGTGTTCAGACCTGGCAGTACCTGGCCTTGTCTGGCACATGCGGCATCGGAGAGAAAGCTCAGAGAGAGCTAGCCATGGCATGGGAGAGCCACAGAGGGAGGCTGGCTGGGGAGCTATACCTGGGCAACCATGCTGCTGCCTCTGACCTGTGCCCATCTATCTATTCCAGGTCTGGACAGAGCCCTGCTGGCAGGAACCATGACAGAGGCTGGGGATGCAGCACTGTCAGTGGCTGAGTGGCTGCAGGCACTGCACCTGGAGCAGTACACCGTGCTCTTTGAGCATCATGGACTGGTGCAGGCCACAGATTGCCAAGGCCTCAGCGATGCCCGCCTAGTGGACATGGGTGTACAACTCCCTGGCCACCGCCGCCGCATCCTGGCTGGCCTGCTCCGTGCCCATGCACCTCCAGCCCCAGCACCCCGCCCCACCCCACGGCCCGTGCCCAGAAAGCGTAATGTCTTCCGCCTACTGCCCGCACCGACCACTCCACCTGAGCCACTGCCCATGACCAGAGAGGATGAGGGACTACCCACTGCCCCACCCATCCCACCCCGAAGGAGCTGCCTTCCTCCTGCCTGCTTCTCTACCCCTTCCACAGCTGTCCCAGACCCTGCGCTGCCCCCACTGCCTGCCAAGCGGCATTTGGCAGAGCTAAGTGTTCCACCCGTGCCCCCTCGCACTGGACCCCCCCGACCACCTGTCAGGTGAGTGGATGCTGTCCATGGAAGGAGGCACATGGGCAGAGGATCTTAGAGGGTGAAGGGGGAGTTTGTGGCTTTTTAAATATATATATATTTTATTGATTTTTTTACAGAGAGGAAGAGAGAGGGATAGAAAGTTAGAAACATCAGCTGCCTCCTGCACACCTCCTACTGGGGATGCGCCCACAACCAAGGCACATGCCCTTGACCGGAATCGAACCTGGGATCTTTCAGTCCGCAGGCCAGCACTCTATCCACTGAGCCAAACGGATTAGGGCAGTTTGTGGCTTTTGGCACTGCAGTAAGAAAGGCACTTTAGTGGAGGAACAGCATGTGCAAAGCCCAGGGACGCACCTTCTAGGTTGCTCTGGGCAGACACTGCACTTAACTGTTGGGTGAGTGAGGGCGAGGCTTGTGGATAGTGCTGGTGGGATGTGCTGTGAAGGCCAGGTGGACAGCCAGGAAGGTTTTAAGCAGAACGATCTGATGAAAGCGGAGTGCTAAAAGGATCTGGCTGCTGATGAGGTTGATCGGGGAGGAGGCACAGGGCCAGGTGAGGCGCCCCCTCCCACCCCTCTACTCAGACAGTGTGAGAGAAATAGGCAGACTGGAGTGAGATGTTTCTGGAATGGACAGGACTTAAGGACAGCCAGGGTGTGAGTGGAGAGGACATGGGGAGCCATAACAGCGCCCAGGTTTCCATCTTGGGTGGACAACAGTGCCGTCACTCTTCTGGGGACCCAGGGACAGCGGTCAGTGTGGGAGGAAATCTAGAGTTCAGGGTGGGGCCTGGTAAGTGTGAGATACTGTGTGGGGAGGGGGTGTCAGGCCGTGTTCTGGAGTCAGGAAGTAGCATGTATAGGAAACGGGGAGCCTTGGGTGACGAGCTAGTAGGGGAGCAGGGACTGCCCAGGGTCTGGTGCTTGTGCTCTGTCTCTCCCCTTTACACTGAGGATGCTTCTTAGGCCTCATCCTACTTGCCCTTCCTCCTCCTCAGAACTGTTTTCTCCCCTGGCTCCTGGTACTCCTTGTTTTCTTAAATATCCTTTTATTTTTGTGGACGTTCCATTTAACTATTCTTCACATGTGCCCTTGCTTCCTGTCTTTGCTGGGGTGCCCAGCCAGAGGGAGCATTCGTAGCTGGGGCCGGATATTTTTTCGGAGCTGTAATGGAGATTTATTGTAGCACTTAGACCTAGCAGCCTAATCTGGGAAGGCTTCTTGGAGGAGGAAAAGATGTACAGAGAAAGGTCTCGTGGTTCCTATTATTGCTGGGCTCTGTGTTTCTGTGCGGGGTGTTTTACATGATCTCATTTGATCTCTTCAGCAAGCCTTCTGGGGGATTTGTGGCCCGTTTTTAAGCAGAGAAACAGCCTCAGAGAAGGGAGGGCAAAACTGGCTGGATACATGCCAAGTGCATACTCAGGAAGCCCCTGTCTGGGAGGTTTTCCCTATCCAGAGAGAGGTACTGAAAGAGGGGCCTTGAAGGTAAGCTAGGACTGTGCTGTTTTGAAGTCTGATTAGTAGAAACATAAAAAAGGTTTGTGCCTTTCCTGGGTTCATACAACTGGGGACAGAACTAGGGTCCCCCAGGAGCTTGGCTTGGCATTTCCTGATGTCATTGCACCCTCTAGTGGCCATTGTCCTTCATGCAGGAATCATTTCTATTTTCTTTTAATGCCATCATCAGGGTGTGTGTGTGTGTGTGTGTGTGTGTGTGTGTGTGTCTGCCTGCCTGTCTCGGGGGTGGGGGGGGGGGTGGAGGATAGGATTGGGTGAACAAGGACAGAAGATAGGTCCCTGTTTACAAGGAGCTCACAAAGGCTGAGGAGGCAAAACCCATAGTGGGAGAGTGGAGGTCAGGATTTTTGCTTGGGAGGCAGGCCTAGCTGGCTTTGTGACTCCCATTAGGAGCTGTTCTCTGTGTTTGTTTCCCCCTCAGGTACCCTCCTTGGCCTTTCAGGGTCCTTCTGGTGCTGACAGCTGAGTTCAGGAGACTTGCTGGGTAGAGCGGCAGTCTGTGCACCCCCCAGAGTACCAGCCCCTGCTCTCAGAGCCTGTCTGAACTTAACCCCTTAGCCAGGCTCTGGGGGTGGCCAGGCTTCTTTGGTTAGGAATCTGGCCCCTTGTAGTAAGCAGATCTGAATTGTGAGGCTCTGTAGTCCTAGTGCTCCCAGGATGTACAGTCATTGAAGCCCATTAGTAGAAAAATTCACGGCAACTGAGCCTCAAGTATGTGTGCCAGGTGAAGGCCAGACAGGGTAGGAGCCAGGATGGGCCCTGATTGTCTACCCCATCCCCTCACAGCTCCTGTGAGAGGCATGGTGGCAGACTTCTCAACCTGACCTGTCCTGTCTCCCTTGCAGGAATCCCTGCTTCCTGATCTTGCTTGCACCCTCCAGGGATGGGTATCTCACTCACAATCTTAGGGCCTTTTATACCAGATCCTGTGAACATTTCTGGCCTGGTTCCAGCTCATCGCCAGGCTCCCAAGCGGAACTTGGGGTTTTCTGCTGTGTCTGCATGTGTGTATTCTTGAGATGGTGACTCCTTTGTGCAAGGTTTCAGGGTAATAGTGTGTCTGTATTTACACATCTGCACAGGTTCTAAGGGGGGTGATGTGTGATCTTAATATGCCATTTCAGTGGTGACTTACAAGTTCACCAGGGCCTGGTGCAAGTACATGTACCAGTATGTGCTGATGTGGTGGGGATTCCAGTCCATTTTTGAGTGCCCATGCTGTGGGTGGCGAGTTGGCAAGGGTAGTATTAATGTACTGTTAGGTATGAGCCAGTGTGTGTACATGTGTGTGCGGGTGACGTCAAGAGGAATCCACTAGAATATCAACTGTAGGGCTGGGAGCCTTGTGGTTGTTTATCGCTGAATCCCTATCACCTGGAACAGTGCCAGGCGCCTAATTGGCCCTGAGAAAGTGTCTGTTGTCCTCAGGGCCCACTGGACACTGAACAATAATAGGGTTAAAGGCCCTGAGCTCACCACCCTAGATCCCTTCCCACCGCCCAACCCATGTCACCCCAGATGTCTTGGAAAGGGAGGGAGGCCTTCAGAGGAGACAGGCAGAAAATCAGCAGGGGTGGGGTCCCTTCCACCTCGCCCCAGCTGGGCCAGGACTCTTAGAACCAGGATCAGTATTCTGTTGGGCCTGGGAGGACTCCACTTTACCCCAAAGGGTCTGTACTCCTAACCTTATTTAAAACTGTAATAGGGAACCTCCTGATGAGTCCAGAGATGCTGAGAGATTTGCTCAGAGTTACACAGCCCAGCAGATGGAAGCCGATACTCAGCCTCTGCTCCTGGCCTGGGGCCCAGTCTACTCAGCTTCCCCCAGTCTACCCAGCTCCAGGTCTCATAGATGTCAGCCTTCTGAGCCTGCTGTCCTGAGAATGTCAGAGGGATCATTTCTGATCCAGGGTTCCAGGGTCACTCCACAGAGTCTCTCCTGGACTGATCGGGGCCTCAGTTTCTTCCTCTGATACTTGGATGCTTGGAGATACCTTGGAAGATGCTATTTGCCAAGAGAGGGCCACTGCCAGCTGGAGTCACACTGCTAGGCCCCCTGCCGGGGCCCTGCAGCTCAGCCAATCCCCATCCCCCTGAAGGCTGATCACTTGTTGCCATGGCAGAATTTGCGCCCTTCAAAGAACCTCTTTCCCAGACTCTCTAGGCTTCTTTGCGGGGAGATGTGGGGAGAGAGAGGGGCCAGCCAGGGCCAGGGCTTCCTGAGTGTCCACACAGTAAGTCCCTGCTAGGTGGGAGTGGGGTGGTTTGTCTCATTCCAGCTTGGGATGGGGGAGCGGTGGGGGCGGGGGGGGGGGGGGGGGGGGGGGGGGGGGGGGGGGGGGGAAGCACTGGGGCGGGGAGGAAGTGTCTGCCCTGGAGGATTCTGGGTGACTTTTCTTTCTTTCTTTCTCAGTTAGTGTTTTCAGGAAGTGTGTTTTGGCCAGGGCTGCAGGGGTGGGGGAGGCGGAGAGCAGGAAGCCAGGGGAAGCCAGGGCTGGATGCAGACACAAACACACACACACACACACACACACACAGGCACTCACGCACACCACAGTTATACACTGAAACACACACACAGACAAGTGATCAGAGATACAAATCACAGGAGCCACACCTGGACCCAGATTTAGCTTCAGACATACCCAGGGGACAGGTGCCAGAAACTCTGCGAGACCAGCCCAGGTTGGACGCGGACTGGCTGGGCAGGCACACAGCACACTTGAGCATACGCTGGTCCCGCCTGGTCAGAGCTGTGGGAGTCCTCAGGCTCGGGACCGGCAGGCATCTGAGGGTGAGCAAGGGGCAGCCTTGGGCTGGGCTTTGTGGGGAGAGGCGGGTGGTTAGGCTCCTCCTGAGGGCCTGGGAAGGCAGGAATCCCTGTTTGTCTGCCTGTCTCTTCTGGGCTGCGTTTTCTGTTGTGTTCTCCCCACCCCCCCCCCCCCCCTTTTTGTTTTTTTGCTCTCAAGTTAGTCTTTCACTTTTCCCACATTTTCTGTTTTTTTCTTTTGCACTGTCCTTTTCTCCTTTTTCCTCTTCCCTCCCTCTGCCTTGAGATTTCCGGTTTTCCCATCTCCCAGTGGGCCTCTCGCCGACTGCTTCTCTGTGGGGTCTCTTGCCCTTTAGGTACCTGTGCTGACCTCCTTAGTTCTAGCTCCCCGCACCCCACTGAAGATTCTCTCAGGAGGCTTAGGTGGGCTTCTCTCAAGTTCTAGTTCAAGGGTGCTATGACTCTGGACAACTCCTACCTGAGTACCCTTTCCCCTCTCCCCCCGAGTCCAGGGTGATAGGGAGACCTGCCAAAGACTGGCATGTATTTGGCCTGGTTCTTACCCCTCCCTCTAGGACTGATAGTGTGGTGGGTGCCTGTGTTGGTGGGGGCAGGGCTGGCCTCCCCTCCCCCCAGCTATGTTTTTCTTATGAACTCAACAACTCCGTGCTTGGGTCATTAGGGGTGTGGAGATGCTTCTAACCAGGTCTTGTCTGTGCACCCAGCCCTGCCCTGTGTCCTCAGCTCATCTTCCATAGGGCTTGGCAGATATCTACATTCTCTCCTGCCAGGCCAGCCCTGAGTTGGGCAGTTGGGGTGGGGGGAAAGGCTCAGTACAGTGTGAGCTCCCTGAGGGCTAAATTTCCTCCCCCTGCTTCCTTCTAGAGCCAGCACAGGGCCAGGCCTGGGAAGTGTGTACAGCCAACTATGGGATCCAGGCCTGTGTCTCCTCCTGCCCATACAGCAAGACTGGGCTATGAGGAAGCTCAGTGTTGATCTGGTGGTAAATGAGCCCTGAAGACACAATAAGCTGTGTGAGCTTAGAGAGGGGGGCAATTGGGTGGACTTCCTGGAGGAGGAGGTGTGTCCTGAGCACAGTGGAGTTGATGATCTGGGTCATTGTGGGGATTAAATGAAAAAAGGCCCCCAGCAGAATGCCTGGCACATTGTGGATACTTAGCAAGTGGTAGCTCTTGTTCCAGAAAGAAGTGCTAAGGGCTCGGTGAAGCCTTAGTTTTGAGGGTGGATGCCAGGTTAATTGGGCACTACTCTGTGGAGGAGTGGGGGAGCTGCTGACCTTCTCCAATGACCTAGAAGTGAGAGCTGGTGGTTATTCAGTCATGCAGCACACTCACTGAGGTGCCCCTCTGTGGTGGGTGATGCCGTGGCATAGAGAGGGATTGGCCTGAGGGGACTCACAGCATGTGCAAAAGCTACAGATATTACATCTGAGCAAGTGAAATGCCAGGAAAGGCTTTCTGTACTATGGCCTGAGCAGAAGTAAACAGAATGAACACATGCTGGAGGGGGTGACCTTTGAGTCTCATAATGGAGAGGCAAGGACAGGAGCAGCTGTGGAGGAAGCAAGAAGCATAGGAATGAGGCCTTGGCCTTGTGTAGCCAACGAATGAGGAAGTGGGCAGCTGGGAAGGCCTTCTTGTGGGAAGGGGGTCAGGAGACGGATGTGTTCAGATTGCTGGGCCTGACCCCACTTCTTGGCCCTGCTGGTGAGGGTCCAGGAGCTGGCATTGACCTGGACCCTCCATGGCCTGTGTGACACTCTAGGGGGAAGGTCCTGACTATAGGACTGGGTTAGGCCTGGGTCCTTGGTTCTCTGTCATCCAGTGAAGCAAACATTGACAGACACAACTACACCGAATGATTAGAAGCATGGAGGCTGGAGGAGCCCCAAGGGGCCCCATCCCAGCCTGGGGCATAAGAAGAGTCACAAAGTGGAGGAGGAGGATGCATGATTTGGGGTTCTTGAAGGCGGAGTAGGAGGTGGCTGGACAGGAAAGGTATTCCAGGTGGAAGGAATAGCATATGTAGAGACCTGGACCTATGCATTTATGGAATGCAGCTCAGTCAAGGGTGGCTGGAATGTGAGTTGGGGGGTGAATTCAAGGCCAGCCCAACAGATTCCAACTGCGCCACTCTGTGGCACACCTGCCCCTATGGTGAGACTTAGTTCCTTTTGCCAGAGATTGATGTAGACAGAGAGATATGAAGGAAGAGTCAAGGGCCACACTGGAGGAGAAGGAGACTATGTAGCAGATAGGATTCTGTCCCAGCCTGTAGGGCCTGAGCCTCCTTCAGCCATAACCGGAGTGAGAGAGTTGTGCTGATGACATGTGGGGGTGGCTCTCCTTACTGAACGATCAATAACCTCAGAAGCAGATCACAGAGGAAACTGAAGCTCAGAGATGAAGTGACCTGCTTTGTGAGGTCACAAACTAATGAGTGGTCAAGCTGGGATTCCAGCCCACGTCTGCTGGTTCCAAAACTCTGTTAGCTAGAGCGACCACACACACATCTCATTTTCACCTGCACAGGCCCTATTTACACCTGTTGGCATGACATAGTTATTAATAGTGCCTCTCAAATGTTCTGGTGCATGCAATTAATTATATGGTCCCCGACTCCTACCCATTCTGGCTTGGCACCCTCACATGTGTCCCAGCCCCTACGTGTGAAGTAGGCTGTCTGTATTTGCCCTAATCCAGTAAGACAAACCTTAAACATAGACTGAGGGCCCAGGCTGGGGTGGATCAGCCCCTGCCCATGAGTGCCCAGTCTTGCTGTGGGCATAGTGGGGAGAGCAGATGGGTCCACGTGTCGCTTGGATAGAGGAGAAAGGGGCTGACAGAGCAGGGGAGCCACGGGTGGGGCCTGGAGAAAGCAGCTTTGCATTGGTAGCTCGGAGGCTGCCTAGAGGCCAGGCCTGTTGAGCTGTGTTTGTGTTTTGTGTGCAGATGGGCTTTCCATGGACAGAGACGGTAGGGAGAGGGCAGTGAGGAAGAGGGAGCCATTTGAGCAAAGGCGTAGCAGTAGGACACTGAGCAAGCACATGCTTAGGGTTGGGGCTGATCTTCTGGTCTATGGGTCAGAGGTCAGTGGGAAACATCCCAGCTGGGCCTCAGCTGCAGATTGGAGCTGGGGCTGTTCTTGGGCATGCAGGCCCTGAGTGGCCAGGATTCCAGCTGGGGCTGGAGCACTCTATGGACTCTGTCCCTTCCCCTGGGGCTTTCCCACATGCTGTGCTTTCCTGACACCACTTCTTCTTTTCTGGGTCCTGACTCAGCACAGCCTGGTTCCTGTGGTAGGCAGGCAGGGGTGAGCCAGGAGCTTCCTAGAATGAAGTCTGGAGGTTCACGAGGGCCCCCTTGCTCGTGCCTTGGCACGTCGTCCTTTTCCTGTGAAGGCTCTGCTGGAAGAAGAGCCCTTTGCACCTGTTACCTCTCCCTTCTTTCCCTGCTCACGACAGGTATCAGAGCTGTGATCACATTCCCTCTTGGACCAAACGTCAGCTCCAGAGCTGCCTAGATTCTGAGTTGGGGTGGGGTATGAGGAAGCCAGCCTCAGAGAAGCCCTCAGATCCTGGCTGTGGCCTCATTGGCCTCACACTGCTGATTGAACTTGCAGGCTATGATGCTGGACTACCTGGGTGTAAACCCAGCTGTGGGATGGAGGTTGAATTACTTTGTGTCTCTGTGCCTCAGTTTCCTCAGCTGCAAAGAGGAGAGAGCAGTAAGCAATACCTTGTAGAGCCCTTGTGATGAGTAGCTGAATTAATTCATAGGAAGTACTTTGAAGACTGTTGGGAGTACATATGCACACAATAAGAATTAGTCCAGGTGTTCACTTATTCCCTAATCCCTGCTGAGTGCTGGGCTCACCATAGTGCATAAGGTAGTGTGGCATTTGCCTCGGGAGCCCACATGCTGGGGAGGCCTCAGGATGGGCAGATGGGCAGGACGGTGATGGGGGAGGACTGGGGGCCAGAGGTGATAGGTCCGAGGCTGCTTGGGCTCCGAGGATGCTGTGTTGCCACCACCTTCCCCTCAGTGCTGGGTCTCAGTCCTGGGGGAGGCTGGGAAACCAGGCCCACTCAGCCCTGCTTGGCTGGAAGGGGTGGAACCTGTTCCCACCTCCTCTGTTCCAGTCTTACTGGTCCTGGCCTGACAACTTGGAGTTCTGCTCTCAGCCAATCAGGCCAGGCCCTCTTCTTAGAGGCTGTGTGTGACTTGCCTGTGGAGAGGTCAAAGGCATTGTACTCTTGGGCCTTCACTCAGTCTCTTGGTCATCATTCGCCCTTTCATTTGCTTTCCTCCCAACGCTCACCCATCCATCCTACGTACTCATCCATCCATCCATTCACCCACTTACTCTGCCGTCCATTTATCCGTCTGTCGGCTCACTCACCCACCCATTCAACATGCTCTTGCTGCTGACTCATCCACGCCCTGTACTGGGCTGTGAGGATAAAGAAGTGCATTCTGCCCCTGCCCTAAAGAGACTCAGGGTCCAGTTGGGGAGACAGCCTGGTGCAGTACCCTCAGGGCATCTTCTCAGGTCCAGCTGAACATTCATGCCCGTAAGACTACCATAAGCCCCTGTGGCATCAGATTCCCTGAGAGGTGCATAGGAAGGGAACAGCCGGCCACCAGGGCAGTGGCAGGTTTTCCTTTGCTGTGGGGTCCTCATGGCAGTCAGTGCCACTGTTCACACAGCTGGACAGGAGCCATTCTCTATGACCGTCTAGGGGACAGCTCAGGGGGCACTGAGACTCACGGTGGACAGGTGTGGGAGCCACTCTGGCTTAGAAAGTCTTGCTCCAACGGGCTAGTATGTCTTGTAAAAACCCCACCAGTGCAGGTTTAGGTCTCTGCATGGGATGTGCCCAGTACAAGCCACCACATTCAGAGGAGCCCAAAGCTCCTGCTTCTTCACCGTGGCGACCACTTACAGTTTCCCCCCATCCAGTGCGGTTCCTCACTCAGGCCACCTTCGCCAACGGTAGTGTCACCTCAAAACATGGCTGACATCCCACCTTTGGCAGGTTTCTAGGGGAACAGAGTGAGGAAGGAAGCTAGCTGACGGTCAGGCTCTCACACAGAAAGGAAGAGTTTCATTCATTCTTTGCCCACGCATGGAGAAGAGACGGTTAGTGGTGAGACGGCAGTAGCCATGTGTCCTAAGAAACACGTAGACTGTAGATTCAGGGGTCAGTTCCTAGCTGAGATGCCGGAACAATTGTCTAAAGCTCATACAGAAGGAAACATGGGCAGGGACGGGGGGAGCATGAAGGAGGCATCAGGAAAGCTTTCAGAGTTTGGAGTTAAAGGATAAGTAGGTGTTCCCCAGGCAGGGACCAGGGAGAAGGATATTCTGGGAGGAGGTAACAGCAGGAGCAAAGGCTGACATCATGGTCACACCCCAGCCCTTCCTTGCTTTTGTAGTCAGTCACACACTGTCAGTCACTGCCAGGAACCTTGGGCAATAGACCAGGCTGAAAATAACGCGTGGGGAAAGTTGCCCACACACTCTGGTGCTCCTCCTCGGCCCCTGCTGGACACTAGCAGAGACAGTGGGTGGGGCCAGGGCTGCAAGGCTCAGGCACCTTGTTCCAACTGCTGGTCCCTGTACATCCTGTGTGTTGGCATCCGACTCTCCTTGTCTTGGTTAATCCTCCAACCACCTCGGCAGGTTGGAAACAGAGTCCCTACTCTGCAGAAGAGGAAACAGGTTCACAGAGGCTAGTTGCTTACCCTGGGAACTAAGATTGAGGCAAGATTCTAACCCACATCTCTCGTGGCAGAGCCCTTTGGGAGACTTTCAGCCTGCAGGGAGCAGTCTGATCTGTGCTGAGACAGACAGACAGGAGCACTGTGGCTGTGGGAGCCCAGGGGTCAGTGAAGGAGAGTCAGGGAAGGGTTCTTGGGGGAGTGATAGCAGAGGTGGGGAACTGGTGTGCTCTAAGAGGAGTGGGTTGGGTCAGGTGAGTTTGCGAGGTCTGGGGCATCTGGGGTTGGTGAATATCTGTGTCCAGGACAAGAGAGAAGGTGGTCTTGAGCCAGAGACCCATGACTTGGGGCCTCCAGACCTGGTTTCTGAAGCTCTGATTTGCTCCCTTGGCCTCAATGCCCATTTCATGTCTCCCTCAACCATTTGCCAATCTACGACTTCTTATCCTTAGAAGCTCAGCTCAAGCCTCACCTAGTCCAGCCTTCCCTGACTCCCCAGGCTAGGATGTAAACCACCCACATGCCATTCTGGTCTCTCTTTTTTTAAATCCTCACTCAAGGATATTTTTCCATTGACTTTTTGAGAGAGTGGAAGAGAGAGAGAAAGACAGAATTATTGATGTGAGAGAAACACATCGATTAGTTGCTTTCTGCATAAGGCCTGACCAGGGCCCAGGCTGGGTAGGAGCTTGCAACAGAACTATGTGCCCTTGACCGGGATCGAACCCAGGACTCCTTCAGTCCACAGTCTATACACTGAGCCAAACCCGCTAGGGAGTACCATTCTGGTCTTCATTTCTCTCTCAGAGGGATGCGTGTGGCTAAAAGCTAGAGCTCTGGGATAAGTGACCATGTCACAGCATTGCAGCTAAGGGAGGTGCCTGCTTCCTTTAGGGTTTGGGGAGCTTGCAGGGTGTGGGGCAGGGGAGTGTGGCAGGGAGGTATGTGTGGAGGAGGGCTCCTGTCTTGAGTTTTTGGAATGAATGAGTTTTGCTGAGCTCAGGTGAGCTGGGGCCTAGTGGGTTGAGTCCCGGCTCTGTTGCATAGTGATGCTGGCAGCACTGAGCTAACCCCTTACTGTCCAACTTTTGGTCTGTTTCTAGCCTTCCCTACAAAGAAGAGGAGTTACTGTCATCACCACTGTCAGCCTCTCCTCAGCCAGAACCTGAGGAGCCCCCAGCCACCTTTTCCCGGGAGCCTTCCCAGCCCCCGTCTCCCAGCCTCCCAGATATTCCTCCAAAGCCTCTTCACCGGTTCCCAGAGTTCGGTGAGTGCCATAGCCAGGCCTGGGGCTCTGAGTGGGTGGCCTGGGCTCTGGCCCTCAAGGAGTCTGAAAGGATGCAAGGTTTGCATCCCTGTTCTGTTGGGCCCTGCCACTGACTCCCAGTGTGGCCCTGGCCAGGTAAGCATCATTCCCTTCATTCTCAAAATGGGGGCAGCACCCACTTATTTGACCTACTTATCTGACCAGGTGCAGGCACATGGTAAACTTTCTGAGTTGCCCGTGGTTCGGGGAGGGGGCGTTGTTTTCCATGGTCATGGTTGGTTTGCCCCTGAGGATTGTCCACTTCTCTTGATTTTCTTTTCTTTTCTTTTTTTTAAATATATTTTATTGGTTTTTTTACAGAGCGGAAGAGAGAGGGATAGAGAGTTAGAAACATCGATGAGAGAGAAATATCAAACAGCTGCCTCCTGCACACTCCCTACTTGGGGATGTGCCCACAACCAAGGCACATGCCCTTGACCAGAATCGAACCTGGGACCCTTGAGTCCACAGGCCGATGCGCTATCCACTGAGCCAAACCGGTTAGGGTTTGATTTTCAGTTTATGAATAGTTGCGGCCCCTGATCCCCAAGCTTGCCACCTCTTCAGACCTCCCTGTGGTGGGCAGGCACCCTCTAGCGACGTCCTGTGAGGTCCCGAGAGTATAAATAGCACTTCCTGTCCCCTGTGCCTTCTTTTGGAAGCCAGGCCAGTTGGGGGTGGGAGTCTCCAGCGGAGGATGGCCTTCGGGAAGCCGGGCCCAGGGTCCCGGGAGGGGAGGCCAGGCTCCTTGCTTCTAAGTCTCCCCCCACCCATTTCTCTCCCCAGATGACCCTGACTACGATGAGACCCCAGAGGAGGGGCCAGGAGCCCTGGCTGGCGTGATGACCAAGCAGGTGGGGCAGGTGGTGGTTAGGGCTGTCTGCTGTCAGTGTGAGGCCAGGCTGCTCAGCTGCCTGCAGGCCCTGGGGACTACCAGATAGAGACTGGGCAACTGTTCCAGGAGAGTTCCCTTCCCCCTTCATTATCTTGCCATACAAGGTCAAGGGTCCCAAATCCCAGTGCTGGGCTAGGAATCTGGGGGGTCTGGTTTGTGGCTCCAGCTCCAGCCTTCAGCTGCATGTGGATGGCTGTGGGTGGCCTCTTCTCTCCCCACTGCTTTGAGCATAGCTGTTGTAGAGATGTGTCCCTCTGTCTTTGTTTCACTTTCTGTATTCCAGTGTCACCCTCTCTCTGAGTGTCTTAACTCTACACCTCTGAGTCTTTCTATTTTTGTTTTGTTTTGTCTTTGATCTGCCTGGTGTGGCCCTGTCTCCCTCGGCCCCTGTGCAGTCTGCCAGTGGAAAGGGGGGAGTGTGAGGAAATGAGGAAGAGTGCTAAGTTGTGTGGGTCCAGAATGGAGTGGACAGAAGGCAGTGTGGCAGCCCCTGAGTAGGTGTTATCTGGGGCTTGAAGGGAAACACGACACTGAGTGGGTCTGGGCGGGGTGGGGGGCAGGAGGAGCCTCCAGTGAGCCAAGTCCCACATGCCGTGCGTGTGGCCAGTCTGCTGAGCGAGGGGGAGGAACTGTCGGACGACCAAGGGGATGAAGAAGAGGATGACCAGGCCTACGAGGGCATCCCCAAGTGAGTGTCCACCTCGTTTGGGTGGCTCTCCCATCCAGCTCCCCCATCTCTGAGCCCCTACCCCACTGGAGCCCCCACCTCGGCCCTCCTCATTCCCTTTCCTCTTCCTCCAGTGGTGGATGGCACACCAGCCACCTGAGCTCATCCTTGCCCAGCAGCCTTCTGATCCCCCAGCTCCCACCCCATCCCATGGATCAACTGCCTGGGGGTCCTACCCCCATCACACAGGTCATCAAGTCTGGCTGGTTGGACAAGAACCCACCGCAGGGGTGAGTGAGGCCTGTTGGGTCTTGCTGGTGCTTTGCACGGGGTGCATATTGTTCTGTGCTGGTGTCATGGATCTGAAAATCAGAGGGATCAAGGTTATTCAAGCAGGACTCCCTCCATGCAGACTAACCACTGATGATCCCCACGAGACCTATGTTTTATTACCCTTAATATTGGGAAGTCCTACTTTGAGTCCAACTTCAGTCACTCCAGCTGTAGGTAAAGTCCATGTTCTCAATGACCATTTGGGATTCTTCCTCTCTTGGACCTGGCTGTTCCTAACTTTGTACGTGGCTGGCTGACGGGGGCTAAGGTAATCCTAGAGCCCCTCCCCTAATCCCCAATCCTTTGCTCTGTTGCCCTCTGTCTCTGCCTCTCCAGATCTTACATATATCAGAGGCGATGGGTGAGACTGGATGTCGATTACCTGCGCTACTTTGATAGTAACAAGGTAAGGCCCGTGTTGGTCCTAACGTGACCTCCTGTTCCAGCCTGGCCCAACATGGCACCCAGGCAGAGTCCCTCCCAAGATGAGTCCTCACCAGAGCTCCAGTCTGACTCCTTAAACCATGTTCTTCTGGCCCATCAGCCAGCTGTGGGCTGTGGTCGAGGCAGGGCTTGTCCCTGACCCTTTGTGGGAAACGGGGCTATAGCCTTCATTTCAACTGAGGTTGAGGGAGTCAGAGGGTGCTGGGCCTCGAGACCCTCCACATAAGCTCCTCTCTCTTCCCAGGATGCCTACTCTAAGCGTTTTATCTCTGTGGCCTGTATCTCCCGCATGGCTGCCATTGGGGACCAGAAGTTTGAAGTGATCACGAACAACCGGACCTTTGCCTTCCGGGCAGAGAGTGATGGTGGGGAGTGGGACCGGCAGAGGACTAGCAGTTTGGCTTGATAAGGGCAGGGAGGACCAGGGCACATCTGCTTCTCCCACATAAAACCCAGAGAGGATTCAACCCTCTGTGAGGTGGGGGACGAATGGGGGTACCCTGTGAGGCTCTGTGCTTGAGATACTCACCGAGTCCTCAGATTGAGATTCCATTTACAGGGGGAAATGGGCTCAAATAGGCAAAGCGGGCTTGCCCAGCTTAAGCCGTCACAGCTGGGATTGGAGCCTGAGGTTGGCTCCACGGATTGGCCCGCGTCAGAGAACTCAGTATAGTCAGGGATAGGTGGGCCCTCTGGGCAGGAGGGCCCCCTGCCAAGCTGAGCTCTGGCTTACTCCTTCCCCTTTGCCCACAGTGGAGCGGAAGGAGTGGATGCAGGCCCTGCAGCAGGCAGTGGCTGAGCATCGTGCCCAGGCCCGGCTATCTAGTGCTTCTCTGTTGGGTGTTCAAGGCTCAGAGCTGCCTGACCGTGCTGGCAGCCTGGAGCTGCGTGGCATCAAGAATAAACTGTTTGTGGCTGTGGTTGGGGACAAAGTGCAGCTTTACAAGAATCTGGAGGTACGAAGGGGTGGGCCAGTCTGCTAAATCTCTCCCCTGCTCCGTGCCCGCTCGGGTCCTTTAACCCCACCCCATCCCCACCTGGTCCCTCAGCCTCTCCCTTGTCTACCTGGTCCATTAGCCTTGTCCCAAATCCACCTGGTCCTTCAGCCTCTTTCTTGCCCATCTGGCCATTTAGGCCTGTTTTTGCTTTGTTTTGTTTTGTTTTGTTTTGTTTTTTTCCTTTTTCTCTTCCCTTGTCCAAGCTAGCCCCGTCTTCCTTTTTGCCTTTAGTTTTGATTCCATTCCCCGCCTGGTCCCTGAGTATTGCCTTCCCATCCTGTTCCTACATGGGCTCTGAGTCTGGGTATCTTTACCCAGGCCCAGATCCCTGATCCCCCCCTTATCTCCTTTCTGGCCACTTTCTAATTCCTAAGGTACCACCTCCCCCTCCTCTCTACCCCTTCCTGGGCTTTGAGCTCCACCCTCCAGGCCTTGCCCTCACTCCTTCCCACCTGCCTGCCAGGAGTACCACCTGGGCATCGGCATTACCTTCATCGACATGAGCGTGGGCAATGTGAAGGAAGTGGACCGGCGTAGCTTCGATCTCACTACCCCGTACCGCATCTTCAGGTGAGCCTCCATTGCTCACCTGCATCCTCACTTCCTCTCACTGTTTTCATCTTGTGGGAAGCTGCCCCTTCTTGGGGGATGGATTTTTCCTCCCTTCTCTGCCCTGCCCACTCCTGCTGGTCCTTGACCTTCACTTGCTGACCTGCTCTGACCCCTCCCTTTTAAGAAATCTCACTCTTGTCCTACCCACCTCTGGCTATTACTGTCCCCTTTACCTGCCAACTGCTCCCAGAGTTGCCCATACTGGCTTTCTGTACCACCCACTCACCCTGCTGCCCCTCTCGTCTGCCCTGCTCCCTCAAAAGTGTTTGTCTGACATTGATACTTGCTTGAGATAAAATGCTACTCTTCCCTCCTGTCTCCTACTTCCTGAACCTCTGAGTCTACATCTAGGTCTGTGTCTGTCTTCTATCCCCTCCCTGAGTAGGTTTGCCCACTCCCAGGCCTTCAGTTGCCACCTCTGAGGCACTGTGTAACTTCTGGTTCAAATCTGTGTACTAGCTCTGCTGCCATGCCAGAATACACCACAGACTTGGGGCTTCCACAGCAGAGTTTATGCTCTCACAGCTCTGGAGGCTGGAAGTCCAAGGTCAAGATGCTGTCAGTGTTGGTCTCTCTTCTTCGTTTGCAGATGGCTGTCTCCTCACTGCATCCTCACAGTCTTTCCTCTGTGTGCATGTGGAGACAGAAAGCTGTCTGGTTTTCCTTTCTGTCTTGTCCGATTAGGGCCTCACTCTTTTTTTTTTAATTCTTTATATTGTTTAAAGTATTACGAGTCTCCTTTTGCTCCCATTGACATCTCCCCGGCCGCCCCCAACCCCCAGCAAATGCCCTCACCCCCCTACTGTCTGTGTCTGTTGGTTATGCTCATATGCATGCATACAAGTCCTTTGATTGCTCTCTTATCCCCTTCCCTCACAGGTTGGACAGTCTGTTTGATGTAGACCCCCACTCTTATGACGTTAGGTAACCTTGATTATCTCCCTAAAGGCCCCCTCTCCAGATGTAGTCACATTGGGGTTAGGGCTTCAACCTGTGGGTTTCAGCAGAACACAATTTAGTCTGTAACATCTAGGGTGATATACCCTACTGTATCACTGTATGACCTGGGCAGATCACTTGGCTTCTCTGTGCCTCAGTTGCCTCCTCTGTGTGTAGAATCCTGGTAATCTTTGTAAAGCTGTTATCTGACATGATGTGCAGCAATTGCTCAGTCAACACTAGCCTCACCAACTCCTTCCTACCACCGCCCTCCCCCCCCCCCCCGCCCCAGTCCCCCTTACCTTCCCTGTCATTATTGCCTTGGTTCTTAGCTCAAATCTCTGTCTCTAGCAGGGTTTTTCTCCTGAGGTCTAGGTTTGCATGTGTAATCCTATATAATAAAGAGGTAATATGCAAATTAACCCTCATAAGATAGCTGCCTACAATCAGGCCAGCAGGGGGGTTAGTGAGGGACGACCAAATGACTGAACAAGCAGGCTTCATGGGGTGACCAGACCGGTGGGCGGGGGGGGGGCAGTTAGGGATGACCAGGCCAGCAGAGGAGAGGGCAATTAGGGGCAACCAGGCAGGCAGGCAGATGAGTGATTAGGAGCCAGCGGTCCAGGATTGTGAGAGGGATATCTGACTGCCGGTTTAGACCCGATACTAAACCGGCCTAAAACAGCAGTCGGACATCCCCTAAGGGGTCCCAGATTAGAGAGGGTGCAGGCTGGGCAAGGGGATCCCCCCATGCACAAATTTTGTGCATCGGGCCTCTAGTAGTTTTATAGGCATCTTCCCCCTTTAACTTCCTCCTGAACTCACGGTCCTTCCTGGGCTCCCTCTCTTATCCATGAGGATCCCTGTCTCTCCTACTCACCCCTGTGTATACCCATCATCACCCCTCTTTTGCCTCTATTGCTTTCATTTCCATCTGGTCCCCCCCTTCTGCCCCTCACCATCTTGCTCTGGGCCTATGAGCCCGGTGGCCCCACATACCCTCACCCTTAGGCTACCTGTCTCTTACTACCAGAGGGGTCTTTTTTCCTTTTGCTTAAGGTTTTATTTACCCACTAGAGGCCCAGTGCACAAAATTTGTGCATGGGTGGAGGGTCCCTTCAGCTCAGCCTACACCCTCTCCAATCTGGGACCCCTTGGGGGATGTCCAACTTCCAGTTTAGGCCTGATCCCTGGCAGTCGGACATCCCTCTCACAATCCTTGGTTGCTGGCTCCTAATTGCTCACCTGCTTGCCTTCCTAGTCTCCCCTAACTGTGCCCCGCCCCCCACTGACCGGATTGCCCCTCACTGCCTCTGTGTATTGGCCTGATTGCCCCTAACTGCTCCCCCTGCTGGCCCGGTCACCCCTAACTGCCCCCTGCTGTCGGCCAGGTCACCCCCAACTGTCCCCTCCCTGCCAGCCTGGTCACTCCTAACTGCCCACCCAGCTGGCCTAATTGCCCCCAACTGCCCCCCCCCTGCCAGCCT